>JBCJKH010046651.1:20428-30457 GCA_039877255.1 Loriculus beryllinus | reverse complement strand
GGACACAGGGGCTTGGAGCAACCTGGTCTAGTGGAAGGTGTCCCTGCCCATGGCAGGGGTTGGAGCTGGATGAGCTTAAAGTCCTTTCCAACCCAAACCAGTTGATTCTTGTATCTATAACAAAGGTCAACTGCTGAAATTATACTGGAAGAATGTGCTGCTGCCTTTTAGTATTAATTAAATATTAATATATATACTAAGATACATATATAGGGAAGCTTGAATTTATATACATATATGTATATATTAAACTATGAAGAACGAGTGTTGAAACATTCTTATGTTTGTGTGGCTATCACCTGAAATTTGGTAGGGTATTGACTATTTTAGGCTTACTACAGACCTGATATTCACATGTGTGGTCTTCAATTATCACAGTAACTAGTAAATGCTGATATTTGCTCCTGAAAAACTTACTAAACCAGGGGGCAGGGAACCTGCCAGGAATCTGGGGAGAAGGGCTTAATGTGTGTGTGTGCGTAAGGTGAGGAGTGCAAGTCCCTATCATAACTTAACTGCTGGAGCTGAGCCAATTTCCTTTCCCATTCCCCCACCCCCAGAGGAGGAGCTGCCCAGTCTCTCTCTGAAGCCAGGAGGGAATGTTTAACCTTTCAAAAGCTTGGTCATCATTAAGACTTGTACTTCTGGAAGATTGAAATCTGCTTGGCAAATAATCATCTGCAGGCAGTTAATTCACTTGCCAGTTCCTCTCCCCCTTTGTTCCCTGCTCAGTCCTCATCAGTTCGTAAAATCATAGAATCAGCCCGGTTGGAAAAGCCCTTTAAGCTCATTGAGTCCAACCGTTCCCCAGCATTGCCAAGGCCACCACTAACCCATGGCACTGAGGCCTCATCTCCACAGTGTGTGAACACTTCAGGGATGGTGACTGCAGCCCTGCCCTGGGCAGCCTGTTCCAATGCCTGAGCACCCTTTGGGGAAGGAATTGTTCCTCAGCTCCATCTAAACCTGCCCTGGTGCAGCTTGAGGTCTTTCCTCTTGTCCTGTCAATTATTTGAAAAGAGACCGACCACTTCTGGCTCTATTCTCCTGTCAGGCAGTTGTAGAGAGCAGTAAAGTCCCCCCTGAGCCTTCTCTTCTCCAGACTGAGCCCCCCAGGTCCCTCAGCCTTTTCTTGTGTTCTTTTAATTTGGATGTTTCCTCTAAGGTCTTAGGGAGTCGGAAATTTCTGTTCGAACTGAATTTAAGGCCCCTGAAAACTTCTAGCATCAGACGCTGTCATGTCATGGAGCAGCAGATGTGAGACAGAGGAACATTAAACATTGGAGGCAGCACTTACCTGTTTCCTAAATAAGTAATTATTTTTTTGGAGGGTAAGGATGAATTATTTTTGTTATGCAAGTCCTTTGGAATTTGTCTGCATGAAACATCTGCTGCATCATATGTAAGAAGTGAAGGCCAAGAGTAATAAAGCATTTCATTAATGTTTAATAACATAGTGATTAGCAGCCCAGCAAATGTCTTATGCCTGTGGGAGATTGGAACTTATTTGATTAACAGATTAATTGCAACCTGTTCCGGTTGTGATTGCAGGTGTAAGTTTCCATGGATGTTGCAGACTCCCTGAGGACTGATGTTGTAGGCATTGTCATACTTGCTTTCTTCTTCCTAGCTAAAGAGTTAAAAACTCAAGCACGAGGTCTGCTGTTTCTTTGAAAGGAAAACGATTTTTTGCTGCAAGAGTTTCTCAACAGAGATTCTCTGTGCTACCACTGGAAAAGAATGGCTATTGTCTGTGAAGGCATAGGGCTGCCTTTTAGAAAATACTTTGCCTTTCAGTTATTCTCCTTCCTGCACTTTATTTCAGTATTATAATGGACCTGAACTCTCTTTGCATTTCAGACCTAGTTCTGGTTTTCTGACTTTTATGTTGGGTGCACTGTAATTCCTGCTGCATCCGGACTCGCCGCTGGCAGAGCACACAAGATGCTGTAGAACTGAGCTGTTAGTCAGACCACGATGTTTGAAACAATCACTTGAGAATCATAAAGTGAATTTCAGGTTGTGGTCTAGAACTGGCATGATGCTGGAAATCAATCTGTGTTCCAAGTTTAGTCTCGAGCTTCCTGAGCTGGCAGGAATTTAGAGATGGTATTATGTCTCTGAGAGGCTCTCAAACTCCACTTCCATTCAGAGCAGTGGGAACTTAATGAAGGATTTGGCTTCCACCTTTTGATTAACTGCTGAGATACGTGGAGGAAATGAAAGAAGAGCTGGAATTCTTCTGTCCTCCCAAGAGATTGCGGCTCGTTGCATGTTCTTTTAACACAAGTAACCCATTTCTGCCTCCAGTTATAGGTAACTATGTATAATAGCTGTATGAAACTTAAGTTTTCTGCTTAGGGATTTGTGTCCTGCATTGGCAAGAGCAGACTGGAAATGACAGATGGCACTTGCCATTGCTGACTGCCTATGGGAAGAGTTAGGAAGTTCAAAGTGCATGGTCCCTTTGTGTGAAGGGATGGAATGAATGCCTGAGTTTATTGGGAGCAGTAATACAATAAAAGGAATTGACAGGGTGGGAACAAGGTGTGTGTTTTTGTCTCAAGGCTTTCATCCAGCATGTCTGTCAGCTCACTCGTTACTGCATGGTTGGAGTTCAAATCTGTCTACTTCTTCAGGAGTTAATGAAGTCTAGCCCCCATTTGTGGTGGCTGTGTGACTTCCTGCTCCACTCCTTATTCTAGAGCTTTAGTTTCAAGCACATTTTTCCTCTTGCTGCCCTTGTTTGCTCTTGAATTTCAGTTGACCTGTAATCCTGTAATAAATCATGGGTTTGCAGGCAGGGACTGCACTGATGGGCCCACCTACACTTGCCTGAACCCTATGCCTTTGGCTTGCCCTGGCCTGGCCCCAGCTCCAGCCCAGCTTGCTCTGCCCAGTGACCTCTTCAGGCAGGTCCTGCCTGCTGCCGCAGCCGTCGCTGACGCTTTTTGCCCTGATCTGTACCCGTGCCAAGGCTGAAGGTCGCTGTGCTCGGTAATAAATTTTGGCTGGAATACAGCTGACGCACGCGTTTTGTGCCTGACTCTTTCTGGGTGTTCGCAGGCCAGTGTTTCAGAAACACTTTGCAGTGCAACCCTGCTGCGTGTCGCCATCAGTGGTTGCTTCAGGATCTTAAACGATCAGATTTTTACATGAGGGTGAATAGCGTTGTGGAACTTAGTAGCAAAACGAAGCTGGATTTTGGAGCTTTTGCATTGCTTTTAGTTAAGTAGCAAACCAGAGCTGCAGTTCACCAGGTTGCAGTTAAATGTGTATACAAGTATTCTGTATTTTGGACCCACCCCCATCAGCTGCTTCTGCGCACCCTCCTGGCAAATTATTCTCCTGTTGTATCAGCACTCAGTATTTGGGTTTTCCTTTGTTATCAGGGTTAGGATTCCTATGAGTGGCAGGCAGGAAGAGGTGCAAGGAAGGGCTGGGGCGGTGCGAGTATTTAAATCAGCAGGTTTATATTTGTACTGTAAAGTGCTGATGGCTAGCACAGATTTCTTTATTTTCCCGTAGGGAAGCCCTGAATGTTAACACTGTGTTCATTAGAATTGTACCTGTGTCTCTAGGACTTTTTGGATGATAGAAACTGAAGTATTTTTACAACTGCAAACCCTCAAAGCTGCTTCTGTGCATGTGTTACACATTGGTAGAGGTTGAAGCAGGGCATGGTGCTTCTGAATCTCTGACCTGTGTGTTAGGCCTGCTGGCCTGCAAGTATTTAACAATTGTCAGTGGACCAGCACTAACCGAGTGGTGATTGTTGTGGCATTAGAGCCCTTGCTATGTCATAGCTGCAGATACTTAATAGGTAGTATTTGTTTATCTGTATTGTGCTCTCTTGCTGGATTAAAAGTCCTGATTGTATGAGTTTGAGAGTAACAGGTATGTTAAAAATGGAGATCTTCCCAACTTAGATCTGCTAGTGTTGGAAGTATGCCATGACTGGCAGGGGAGGGAGACTGGAGCTTTGTCGTTATCCGTGCCTGAAATGTGAACGAGGAAAACTGTGATCCCTGTTGACATTTATCTCTGCTTGCAATCGCTTGCCTACAAAATGGACTTGTCATAGGTGGTTAGCTATTAATGACTAGCATGGGCAGATTCCCAGCCCAGACTTCTCTAATTAAGCCCCTTTTGTACTTCTTTTTCCTCCAAGCACTGATTATTTCAGTGATAGCTTGGGGCAAACGCAGAAGAATGTAGGATTTAGCCTTTATTCTGAAAACGCTTCAGTTATCCTATATCTGTGAAAGGCAACTAGTTCTGTGAGCTATAGAATAATTTCTGTAATACTTTTGCTATCAGCAGGACAGTGTTAAAAGTAGCCTTCAACTGATGGTGTTGGAGATCCACCTTTGGCAGCTTCAGGAAGTTTTAGAGAAGGCATGGTACAGCTTTTATTTTACAGTCTGTCCTACTAAGCTTTAGGATAAACCAGACATACACCAGGAGTGGAGCTTTGGTAAAGATATTAGGGAGAATATGCTGATCATGGTGCTCTCACTACCCCTCGGTAACCTGTCAGGTGCTGTTTCAGTACCAGAGGCAGCTGATGGTGAGCATGATGTCTTCCTCTGTGGTCTGGAGTGTTTTGTCTCTGTACACTTTACAAGGCTGAGTGTAGGAGGGAAGTGTTGTGCAAGCAGATGTCTCTGCAAGGCGTTGAGCATAGCTGGCTAGGATCACATTGAAAGACCTTCATCAGCATGTGCCTGTTGCCCTGTGCTTGGAGTCCAGCCTTTTCTAGTGGTGGGAGATGGTCAAGATAAAAAAGCTCCCTCCTGCTGTATGGAAGTGCTCTAAATCTCTCAACATCTCAGCCTGAGCCAGTGCAGCTGGCAAAGGAGGATGGAGGTGAGCAGTCCTTCAGGCTGTTCAAGTGAAAGGAAGCAGGAGGGAGAAAAAACGCAAGCTCTGCTGCTCCATCACTGCTTTCAGGCCTCTTGCTGAAACTGGTTCCTTCCTCAGCTTTGTTCATGGCTCCCTGCTTGGCTCTTCAGGGTTGGAAAACCTTTACCAAAGAGTAAGATATGTGGTAGAATGGAGAAGGTTATGGTGGAAGCAGGAGAAAGGAGGAAGCTGTAAATATGATGTGCAAGAGAAGGAGGATTGTTGTGTATTGAGAAACTGGGATGTACATGTGCTGCTTCCATCCATCTGTAATGCCAGAGTCTATGTGACAATTACCTTCCGTTTTCTGGTCTTCCAACCTGGTAGAAGAACACAAGACACTGAAGCTTCAGCTCTTGAACATGTTAGTCCAAGAAGAATAAAAATTAATTCCAAAAGTGTAAAAAATGAGAACTAAATTTAGTCGCTGGCCTTACTTGATTTAAGCAAGACGGCTAATGCTGAAGTTGCCTGTTGAAATTGATTGGTAGCTTATCCTGCCTTTCTATTAAAAAACTATCCTCTCTTTAAAGGACCAGACCTTTGGAGTTCTTACCTATTTACAAGAACCAGGCCGTGTCCTTGGTGTGGCACCAAGGCAAAAATACAAATTTCTGATTTTTCCCTTTTCATCTCCTTTGAAGATAATCCTCAAAGAACCTTGTTGAGGCTTTAAACAGGCCTTTCAGAAGAAAAGAAATTAAAGAGAAAGGCAAAGTGCAGCATGCACTTTAGCTAAGGAAACTTTGAGGAATTCTCTTCTGAACTGGATCCAAGTGATATTTCTACACTTCATTGGGTATGTACTGATAATACCATGCTAAGCTTTGCGAGACCTTCATTTGCTCTGGTCCAGTTCAGGAAGTTGCAAGTCCGTAAAGCATCATCTCTGATGATGCAGTCATTTTATCCCCTGTTTTAAAAAGGGCAGGGGAGAAAGAAAGGAGGGGGGGAAGTCAGAGATCGAGGTAGAAGTGATGAATATGCAAACTGATGCAGGTCTAGAAATCTCTGGGTGGGAAGGGAAGGGAGTGTGTGTGTGATGGTTATCCTGGTCTGGAATAGTAGATTATATGGTAGTGAGGCAGAATTGATCTTTCTTTTGTGGTTTTGTATCAACTGCAGCATTAGCACAGTTAACGAGGAATTGGGATTGTAACTTCGGGGAGAAGGCACGAGTTGTCATGCGTGAGCTTTATTTGCTATGCTTTGAAGTTAGAAATCTGGTCTTGGCAATCTTTAACCAAATCTTTAACCTTGATGAGCAACCAGATTTATTCAATATAAGGAACAGATACAGGCAGTCTGGGCGAGGAAGGTGTTGTCAGAAGTGATGAACCAGGAGGGTTTTGTCACACTGGGTTTGCTTCCATAGTTAGTGAAGGGCTCATACACTGGTTGTAAAGCACACTTCTGCAATTGTGTGTCAGCAGCCCCTTGCCTGCTTTATAAAGAAGCCTATTTTAGATAAAGAAATCAAACTGCAAGAGAAATTTGCTGAGTAATCTGGTCAGAGTCCCATTGGTTTGCGGCTCTTCAAAGAAAGGAGCTCTGCAATTTGGTGTGAGCAGAAGTCTGCTGGGTCCTCTTTTGCAGTGAGGCTGGTGCTGAAGGATACTGCTTCTTCAGTGCTTACCAGGCCTGGTACTCTGATTCAGTAAGAAAACTAAACCCTTTGCTCAGTGTGAATAGGTGGGAGAGCAGGAAAGAAGAGTAACTTTCCCTCTGAGTCTTTAACTTGACAGCCATATCTCTTGGAAAAGTGGTAAGGATATTCAGCAGCTTTATGTCTTTATCCACCCTACATTTTGATCATGCAGTGTCAGCCTTTCTCATCAGTATGTTTTGGAATTGTTTTAGTTTGCATTATATTTAGACATGCATTTTCTCTCTTGTACTCAGAGTAGGACATCTGTCACTGTTCACTGCACTAAAGGTTCCCTGCTTATAATCCGGCATTTCCTGCCCTTGGCAATTAATATCCCACAGTGTAATATAAAAAGGCTGTTATTTAAGATGTATACAGGGGAATTCATGGTAAAATGGCACTACTTTATATATTCATCTGAGGGAAAGATGAATTCTTCAAAGCATCAGTCTGTTCCCTTGCCACAGTAAATTCAAGTATTTGCAACTGTTCGAGTATTTCCAGTTTAAGCTTCACCAGAGAGCTGTGATTAGAAGTCAGCTTGGTTTTAAGATGACTGAGGTGACTTAATTGACTAAGATGACAGTTTGAATTTGTTTCCTTCTGTCTAGTCACTGGATGCAAGATGTAGGTTACTGTGTAACTGGTTTATGAGTTATTCCTGATATTAGCACCTCTTGAAGCTGTGTTTGTGCAGCTGCAGCAGATGGTCAGAATGGGAGTCGAAGGAGATGGATCAGAGTGGAAGGCATCAAAATGGGCACAGACTGTGCCTGTGCTGGGATGAGATAGCAGAGTATAAATATAACTTCATCCTAGAGTTAGAATAACTTCTGCTGAGTGTATCCAGTCAGCATATACATACTATCTAGAGAACATGAAGTGATAACCTGACTTAGATTCTGTATGGGTATTTTAAGGAGCTAGTAGAGATAATGCCAAAATAATATTTGCACATAAATGCTTAATATATTCTTGTTTTGTCCAGTAATTCCGTGAGAGAAAAGGTATTATTTCCATCTCACAGCTAGTGGAAGAAAGAGAAGAGGAAATTTCTTGCCTGTTTTGTGCTATGAATTGCTAGTGGAATTTGATTGAGGTGCTGGAACACGCAGTGAAAGGTTCAGTCTTGCAGTAACACTGTTAAATGATGTAGTAAAAGACAACTGGAGAAATGAATCTCTTGTCGTAATTGGTGTTTCATTGATTGGCGGGATCTAGAGCCATCCTTACTCTGGCTTGTTAGTTGTCCCAGGTTCAAGGTCCAGGAAGACACCAGCAGTGGTGTGTGGTTCAGGCATGACAAGAGGACGAGGCCTTTCTGTTGGTCTGAAATCTGAACAGTACCATGGGTCACAGGCATCCCAGCCATGACTCTGAAAATGTACTTCTTTTTGGCAGTATTTAATGAAGAATGAATAAGTGGAGAATATTTGAGCACCTGTTCCTACCAGGAGAATGCTTTTGTCTGTGAGATGTGAGGTATATTGATAGGGTTATGTCATGAAGCCTGTATTCCTCTTTTGCAAATTCACTCCATAGGATTTCAGGAGATACGTGTAAGTCTCAAAAGTTTCCTCTCTGCTTTCTCTTATTTCTTTGTCCTTGGGATAGAGTAGGCCTGTCTTGATGTGTACCTAACAGATTTAGGCTTTAATCTCTTCAGAAACTGGACAGGCTCAGGGAAGGACTTGCTTTCTCCTTACTACTAGCTGGATAATTACCAGTTGATATCTGTGTGAGATGTCACTCACGTTTGTAAAGAGCTGGGTAATATACTGAAGTATGTTTTCGGTCAGTGGGTAGTAGGGATGATAGGATTAATGATACTGCATCCTATCTAACACCTCTCTGTTTTTGTTGAAGGCTACATGGCTTAGAGGAATTAAAAGCAGCATTTGTAGCTATGTCCACATTAGAAGCTCTGAGTGGTTCTTGTGGAGTTCCTTAAACTTTGATCATAGATAGGCACAGTATGTGACCTTCTGATATCTAGAATACAAAATCCTTATTTGGCAGCAGCGCTGCCTAAAGTAGGCATTAGCTTTGTGCATTTAAGTATGAAAATGTGTGGTCGATGAAGAATTTTCTTCACAGATATTCCTGAAGTTGGCCAGAGTTCATGGTGCTAGTAGGACCAGTGTGTTAGTCTAGGTTGTTAGGATGCATGCACAATTACCAACCTCGTGATCCAAGTAAAAATTGGAATACCATCTAGTTTTGAAGCTGCAGATCATATAGTAAATGAGGAAGGAAAGACAGTGATATGTAAATGTGACCATAGGAGAAACGAGTGTGGCAGCAACAGCTGTGGAACGAAGTATAACAAACAGAACTGTGCTGAATTTACTTGCTTGTTTTCATTCATACCTGCAGTTCAACATTTCACTCATTTTTATGTGCTGGGCTGTAAGATCCCTCATTTGTTCAAGGCTCTGTTACAATGGATATTGCAGTAAAGTCCCCAGTTTATCATGCATATAATGAACTGATTTTATTTTAATAGCTTTTTCAGGTTGATATAAAATGAGAAAACACTTCTATTCTGCCTGCCTGAACCTGGTTAAACCTTGGTTGAACAGAAGTGGAAACTGAGTTGCCTACTTAATTGTTACAGTATTCAAAGGGGATAAGCTTCCAGCCATTCTGGCAGACATATTTTGCCGCTTCAGTTGTTCTTTGGTTTGTCAGCTCCTGTAGCTGTATATTAAGGTGTGTTCATTGCAGTACTCTGTGAGAAAAGAGTTTAATTGTTTGCTTTTCTCTTGTTTCAGAACAGAGAGCTCCAGATTATGAGAAAGTTGGATCATTGTAACATTGTCCGATTGCGTTATTTCTTCTACTCTAGTGGAGAGAAGGTAAGAATGGAAAACAAGGCAATGCCTCCTGGTAACCATCTGGGGTATAACTGAACTGTCTGTATTTCTAGAGACAGCAGTGTGAAGATAGTAAACATGATAACATGGAGAAAATGCCACGGTAGTGCCCAGCAGGTCATGTTGGAGCACATCTTTTTCAGTGTGGAAGTGTGTGGTCCATGAAGAGTAGTGTTATTAGTACAATACAACAACAGTGTAACAGATTTGCATACACATGGTCTCCTTTTTAACTTACTGGAGCACAGCCATGCTTCATTTGCACGTTCTAGAGCTACCTTTTCGCATGTGCAGATGTGTTTTCTAGGATGGGCCTGATGACCTTGTGAACTGCCTCTGATATTTTTATATGTTGTTATAAACATTTATATAAATTCTATAATTTTAATAAGTTTTATAATTTCTCATTTTTTAAAGCAGATTAACATGCTTCACTCTCTTCAGATGCTGATAAGCATGTGCACAATGCTGGAAAGAGCTGTGTGCAAGAGCTAATAGCTACTAAAACACTATTCATAGAATCCTTAGGGTTGGAAAGGACCTTAAGATCATCCAGTTCCAACCCCCCTGCCATAGGCAGGGACACCTCACACTAAACCA
>JBCJKH010046651.1:0-12579 GCA_039877255.1 Loriculus beryllinus | reverse complement strand
GCCTGTGAGTCCTTGTGGACAACATAGTCAATAGCATGCACTTATGGGAAAGAAATGCCAGGTTGCATCCAAAAGGGAATCACCAGCAGAGATAAAGAAGTCATTATCCCTCTCAACTCTGCAATCGTCAGGCTGCCCTTGGAATATTATGTTTAGTTTTGGCCCCCACTGTACAAAAAAGATGTAAGCAGGCTGGAGAGGGTCCAGAGAAGGGCCATAAAGATTCTCCAAGGACCGGGAAGCCTGCCACATGAGGAAAGGCTGAGAGAGCTGGGCTTGTTCAGCCCAGAGAAAAGAAGGCTTAAGGGAGACCTTATCACTGTGTTCCAGTATTGAAAGGATGGCTACAAAAAAGATGGGGACTCCCTTTTTACAAGGAGTCACATGGAAAGACCTGGGATAATGTGTACAAGATATTCCTGGGCAGGTCCTGGTTGGATACTAGAGGAAAAGCTTTCATAATGAGAACAACCAGCCATTGGAATAATCTTCACAGAGAAGTGGTGAACTGCCCAATATTGGACAGCCTTAAGTTCTGGCTGGACAGCGTGTTGGGACATATAGTCTAGGTCATGCTTTGCCAGATGATCCTTGAGGTCCCTTCTGACCTGCTGTTCCATGATTCTATGGTAACCTTAGCAGCAAGCACAGAAGAACATGGATGCATGTAAACATTTGACCTGCCAGGGAAAGCTCTTTCTTTGGGATCTGTCAATGCCAGACTCTTAAGGAGAAGCAGGTTACTTAATGACATCTTGTGTTTGCTTTCTGTCATTTATATGATGCAGTCTTCTCTGGAGACTTTTCTCTGCAGCGGTGTTCCAGAGGTGCTTCTGATGCTGAGGTTACCTTGATTTGCTCCCAGCCCAGCAGTTTTGAAAGAGCAGTGTGGGAACAAGTTGTGCAGAATACACGGTGAGGTTTCCTGTAGGGGAGAGAGATAAGCCTTGATCTTCAAGCAGTTGCCCTCATTTGGCAAGCTCTTGGAGCTAACCCTGTTTCCTACTGCAGTACATCTGGGTCACTGGAAAAATATGTGTTTAAGAGGAATGCATGAGGCAGGCAAACCGGCTTACATCATCCTCAGAGCTTGTCAGGCCACGACTGCTTCCTAGCTTGTGCTGAATCTTGTTCAGGGGAATCCAGGTAACGCAGATGTTATTTTCATCCAGTTCATGCTCAGAGAAGAATGAGGGCTCTTGAAAATTGTATTCTGAGTGTTTATCAGATTTGCACCAGGAGGAGGAGGTAGGTCAGAACACTTGAATCATCTTTAATTCATGAAAGTAGGCATTTAGAGCACTTCTGAAGTGTCAGTTACTTGTGGTAGGAGTGGAATATGCAGCTACTTGTATAGCCTGCACTATAAGCCCTGCCTTTATAGTTGCGTGTTAAAGTTCTGGGTACATCAAATGGTACATCAAAACTTGTGTTTGTTTACTGGGGAAAAGGTAATTGTGTGCCTTCATGTTCTAGATGATAATGTGTGATACATGTTTACAGCAATACCATGCAAAACCCGTATGCTTTTTTCGGGTAGTGTGGGTAGGATCAAAACTCACAAGCAAAATCTTCATCTCTTTTGGTGCCTTGAGGGTTTTTGTGCTTATGTTATGCATTGAATTAGTCCCATTTCCAACAGAACATAAAAATGAAAAGGAGAGAGAAGCAAATCAAAGGTGGTATGGGCTAACAGAGTTCTGTAATTTTCAAAACTCACTGTTGTAATGTAAAGAGGTTTTAATGATCAGATGTATGACTGGTTTACATGCCTCTCTTTGCTTGTACTATGGAAGGAAAATGAAACCACTGTAATTCCATTTCTACTCGTTTTTCTTTCTAATCTTTAATGTAAATCTTTTTCATACATGGAACATGAACCTTTGAATGAAGTAAATTGACCTCAGTAACAGAGTGCTCTGTGCAGTGACTTGTTGCCAGTAAGACTTTCCCATCCTCTGAGAGGCAAGCTTTCAACATGTGCATCAGGTTGTATCTACGCAGGATCAAACAGAATTCATATTCATGAGACTGTCTTCTCTTTTGGTGTACAAGTTGCCTTAGCAGACAGAAGTTAACTTTGATTTTTCAAGACATTGGTTTTCTGTATTTTATAATTAATACCTTGAAAGCTCTGACCTAAGAAGAGGAGGTGGTGGATTTTTATTGGCTAGAAGAGTCAGGGAAAGAAGAACTTCCCTTGTTACAGGAGGGATCCTGCAAGAGAGCTACATACTTGCATTTTAGCGTACATTTACACCTCTGCGGAGTTCCAGAGCCATCCAATATTCCCTCTGCACTGCTGGTAGTTGTCCTTCCTCAGCCATTTCAAAAAGTTTGCTCTTCAGCCTTGTCCCCAGGTTCCTTCAGGTTACCTAACTCCTGGAATGGCACTGGAAGAGGCAGCAGCATAGGCAAGGGTTTGAAGGCTGCTGTTCCTTGTCTGTGTTGCAGATGTAAGTTAGTGGGCCATTGTCATTTGTTTAGTACTGGTGCTATTACCAAAGTCATTTAAGCAATGATGTTAAAAAAGAGCAAAGAGTGATGTAGCAGGGCCTTGCAAGGGGATTTGGCCTATTAGGAAGTATTGATAAGAGCTATTAAAATGTCCTGAAAATACAAATAATGCTGAACAGAGATCTTAAATTCTGAGTCTTTAACAGCACACAAAACCAGCAGTTCTTTGCATATTGTCTGTTCAAGGCATGTGTTTTTCTGTGTGGTACCATGTCTTTACTCGCTGGAGACTGCTGCTCTTTGCTGGGGCAGCACAGAGATGGTAAGGAAAACAAGAGCACTATGAGAGTAACACACCACACTCCATGCTTGAAGTGGCGTTTTAAAGTCACAGTAATATTGTTAAATTGCTATAGGTAAATGAGGTTTGGTATTAAGATACCAGCCAGTGGATCTGCTAGCAAGGGGCTCAGCTTGAAGACCTGGGAGTTCTGTATTTTTTCCCTCCATATAAAGTGTCTATATATTGTCTTCCTCTACAGAAAGATCTAGCTGTTAATCCAGCAAGTGCAGGAGAGGTTACTTCTGGTTAATTCACCTAGCTTTCAAAAGTAAGATTTCAGGTTGATGCAGTTAATTATACCCACCCCCCACCACCCCTCAACATAAATGTATTCACAATCCTGATGAGATTTGCACAGAAGACTGCATTAAAATACCAGAAGTATTTTTAAGACCTGTTTTACTGCTGAAAGTTCCCAGTTCCACAGTTAGGCAATGTGATTATGGTGCTTTGGCATTTAATTCCTGTTTGTTCTTTCTTTCCTTTGCTGATGTAGTCTGGAACAAAGTACCTTATAATAAAGCTACTTTTGTTGTTTCTCTGTATTAAGTTCACATGGACCTCTAACCTGATCCTTGGTATCAAAATTAATACTGAAGTCTTTGGCTTGTTCTGTTTTGCCATGACTGTGTTTGTATGTTTGAGATAACTGGGACATCAAAATACGCATGAACAGAATAGGTAAAAATGGTAACACTGGCTTATGTTCTACGAACGGTTAATATGTGATTTTAATCCCTTAATAGGTAGGAATTGAGTAAGATCAAAGTAACAGTTCTAAAAGATGCAGGGTTTTTAAACTTCGTGCGTGTGCGTAGTTGTTGAGTGAGTCTTTGCACTTGTTGGATTCTGCTGGGTAAGGGACCGACGAGTTAAGGGACTGCTTTAAGTAATGATGCAGATGTCAGCTTGAAATATCTCCAAATGAAAATATTGACTGGGCAGAATAAGTATATCCTTGTCCTCATTTACAATCAGAAAATGCCTCATGTTGGAGACCATGTTCATTAATGTGACCTTAAACATACGTTTGACTTTAGTATTAATGCACAAGTGCAAAGCCTGAAGGAAAAACAGTTTGGTGGCGGTTCACGCTCCCACTGAAGACATGTACTTAAAATGTCCACGGGTTTCTCATCACTGTTGGTTTCTCTGAGTGCTTTAATTGTACTTCGTGTTTCAAATCTATTGCTGATTCTTCTTTTTTTCCTTCTTTATTTTCTTTCAGAAAGATGAGGTGTACCTCAACCTGGTGCTGGACTATGTTCCTGAAACAGTATACAGAGTTGCCAGACATTATAGTCGGGCCAAACAGACACTCCCTATGATTTATGTCAAGGTAGGTAACTGATAGATGTCGTTAGGTGAAGAAAGATATCATAGGAATAAACTCTGTGGATACCTCTTTCCTGACATAGTTTTCTCACATTTTTAGGAGCATATGCATCGTGAGGCAAGGAAAAAAAAGTTACTAGAATGTTTGTTATGACAAAGGAAAGATAGGAGAGGCTTAAAGCACTCTCAAAGTCTTGGAGTGGGTGGGGGAGACTGAGTACAAGAGGAGTTCTGGGCTTCTAAAGTACCTTAGGGGTTGACACCAGCCGCATGAGCAGCTTCAGTTTCCTGAGGAGATGAAGACACAGTAGTACAAAGGTTAGAAACTGGAAGAGGATGTCAGGAAGAATAATGTCCTCTTAGCTGTTGCATTCCCCTTTTCCTGGCCTACGAGTAAGAGTTCATGTGCTTCTGTTGGGGGCATGAAAGTCATAGTTTTGTCCCCACTTGGAGCTTGTATGCACAGCATAGCCTCAAAACCTCACTTAAGTTGCCTGCGTCTTTTGTTGTCTTTTACAAGGTAGTTGATGGATAAAATTTCCTTTTTCTCTGTAAAACTGGGACCTGTTTGGTGACACCAAAGTAAGACTAAATGGAAATAAGCCACAAATATCCTGATTTTTATTGATTCCTCCAGAATCCTCTTTAAAAGCCTAATTCTTAACGTGATAGTGGGGTTAAGAAAGAACATGAATTTGATTGTAAGAAGAGGTGAAAGCTACAAATAGTAATTATTCCAGTAATGAAGTATTGTGCCACAGCTGTATACGCATTAATTGTGAATGGCACGTCTCTGCAGTAGCCACCACTGGAGCCTGCTTTTAAGAAAGCGCAGAATATCATCCAGTTTCTACTGCGAGGTCACACTGTTTGGTCTGTTGGTAAAGAGCTTCAGGTTTATGTGTACCCCAAAATCTGTTAGCTTAGCTTTTGATAAATTGTTCATATAACTTCTGTTAGCACTCTTGTTCTAATTGCTCTTCATTATGAGAACGTGGGAAAAATTGTCCTTACTTATTCTTTGAGAGAAAATTCTGCTTCAGCTCTTTAATCTTCCTGGATGATTGGGAAGCAAGCAACCCTGCAAGGCTGTTCTTATTTTTCTGGCAAAGCAAGCCTTTCTCATAATTCTGTGTTTAAACATATCATGTTACCTTGATGTCATAAAAGCTTTTGCAATTCCTGAGCCATCTTGGCTACACGAAGGGCAGATCATACCTATTTGTTCTTTGGTACCTAGGCAGGCAGAGAGGTACTTACCCTAGGTAACAGCAGAGCTGTTAAAGAATTGCAGGGAAGCTTCTCTAGTAATCTGCATACTAATTTCTATTTGTAATTTCTAACATGCTGGAAGAAATTCTTGGAAATGTTGGTTTTGCTGTGGGGAGATGAAAAACACCTTCTAAATCCTGCGTGTGTCAACTTGACTTCAAGTTAAAGCAATCTCTTGCCTTATTTTGCAGTACACTTGCACAATACATAGGTAACACGTCAAAAACCATGCTTGTTTGCTTTTCTTTGTGCACAGTTGTGGTTTTTAAAAACAAACATGAAAACCAAATACGTAGAGCCAAAATGCAAATGATTCTCCTCCCGCTCCTCCTTTCCCCACCCAACAAACAACAAAAAACAAGGGAGAGAAAAAGTGTAAAGACAAAGATAGTGGTGAAAGTACGGCAAACATGACCTGATAGCAGTATCTAGCGATTGCACTCGGTTTTAGGCCGTTAAAGGTGAACTGTGGAGAATGTGCTTAGCAAAGGGAAGTGTGAAGGTGCATCTCCAGTACTGTGTCCTTCCTGTAGCTTGATTTTTAAATGGAACCTTGTGGAGAGCACAACAAAAATAAGAAATAACCTGGCAGCCTGTTGTCAACTTTGAAACAGGGCTTCCCATGCCTTTATGGCAGTATGTACTATACGACCCTAATTGTATCCAGCAGCTCTTTATTCTCCATAGCCAAAAGCGTGTAGGTCCAGCAGCTGGACGTCCTCCCCTTGCCCTGTGGTCTTGCCGCATGGTGCCCCTTTGGCTTTATAACGTCTCCCCTTGCAGTATTCATCCTTGCGAAGAGTTTAGCCAGCCTTAGAAAGGGGAAGAGAAAACTTTCCCTCAGCATACTTGTTTGCTGTGCCTTGAGTAAGATATTCTGAACAGTTGGTTTTATCTGCCTTCTCTTTTTGCCCAGAGATTTGAAATTGGAATGAGTCTGTCCCTTCACCAAGAGAAACTGGGAGATTCACTCAAGTGACAGGCTGAGACACTGCCATAGTCCTTGCGTGACATTTAGTGTATTGTTAATAACTTCGTCAACAAAAGGGTTTTCTTTGGTGTTTGAGGTTGTGGTTGTTTGGGTTTATTTTGGTTGGGTGTTTGGATTTAGTGGGATTTTTATAGTTCTTGTTTAATAAGCTGTAATTCTTCATTTCTGTGAAGAAGCTGATTTATGAAGCAGACTGAAACACTTGTATGTTTTCTGTGACTACCAACTGTGGAAAACTGCACAATTATCCTTTTGTGAATTGTGCTCATTTTGGAAAAAGGGCAAAGGAACAAATTTGAACCACGTGTGTGGGTATGTGGCAAAGGATGGGTGAACAAGGTAGGCAAATACCCGATCATCTTCATAGCACTAACATGCCTTCAGGAGGGTCGTCTTTTAGTGTGGGGTTTGGTTTTGTTGGATTTGTTTTTCTTCTGATAAGAGTTTATGTAAAAATAATTGTTTCCCCTGTTTCTGACTGGGAAAAGCATGCCTTACGTGCTGCTTCTTTGTTCCAGTTATACATGTATCAGCTGTTCCGGAGTTTAGCCTATATCCACTCCTTTGGGATCTGCCACCGGGATATAAAACCACAGAACCTCTTGCTGGACCCTGATACAGCTGTTCTAAAGCTCTGTGACTTCGGAAGGTAAGTGCATCTGTGGCCTGAAATCTGGTAAAAAGAGCTTCCTTCGAAGTGAACCTGGGTACAGCTTTGTGTTCTCCAGGAGGTCTTCATCTGTAGTTTTGAAGGAGAAATTATTGATACTCTGTTTTCCTCTCAAAATGAGTTAGTATGAGAGAGGGGGCATAAAGAATATCAAGAAAGAGGGAATTTAAGTCAAACCTCTTATTTATGAAGGTATTAGAAAAATAAATACGCTGTCATATAGGTGAAATACACCACCATGGAAAAATATAACCAAATATTAGGGTGAAATGTGTTTGGGAAAGAGAGAGCAGGCACATTGGTATGATAACCTAAAAAGGCTATCATTACACTTTATTAGTCTACTTATATATACACCAATTGACTTAATA
This sequence comes from Loriculus beryllinus, assembly GCA_039877255.1. Classification (NCBI taxonomy): domain Eukaryota; kingdom Metazoa; phylum Chordata; class Aves; order Psittaciformes; family Psittacidae; genus Loriculus; species Loriculus beryllinus. Next base: position 5,140 of record JBCJKH010046651.1, on the reverse strand, counting down.
TTTCAAATACCATAAGAGGCTCAAGATCAGAAGCACCAGTTCTAATTGAAGCTCTTAGTGGGCTGTATCCTAGTTTCCCGTGTCACATTTATTTCCAGTTTCTGTTCAAGTCAGTCACCTTTAGAGTCCAACCACCATCTTAGAACTGATACAGAAATTTGGGAAGTCCACATTGAGACAGGAGACAGATTTCTCTCTGAGAAAGTTCTGTCTTGGGACTGTGATACAACTTTGCAGACTAAAATAGTTAGGGCATATGTGTGAGAGGTCACAGAAGCTGCTGTTGCTAAATTAGTTTGCCCATACTGAGTGGGAATGTCAGATGGTGGTTATTCAAGCAGCGCATCGTCATGCCTCGTGGCTTGGGAATCTCCTCAGCTCTACCTCACCAGTGCTGGAACGAAATGGGAATCGTATTGAACTCAAAAGTAACAGTGCATAAAAAGATGGTACTTCCTCTGTGCTAACACGGAAACCAGTGGGAATTTGTTGATTGTTATTTATATATAGGAAGTGGAAAGCCGAGGCTTTTTAACAAAGACTAAATGGGTGGTGGGAGTCCTTCTCCCCTGAAGGCAGAGAGGAGTGTCTGGAAGGCTGGATGTGTGATCTGGCTGGCTTGCCACTCTGCTGGGTTTGGTGCTGCTTAGTTGAATGCCATTTCTGAATGGACAGTTTTGTCTTCCACCTCCTTTCTGTCCAACACATGGGGTTAATTAAGAAAGAAGCATACCATGTTCATAGACTCATGTTCTGAATGTAATGTGCTCTTGTGTGCCTTTATTTACTTCCAACATTAGTGATTGGGCCAGTATTGTAAGCTAGATCCTTTGTGGCTGATTTCTTGCAGTATAAATGAAGCCTTCATGTTAATTGTGGCACATTAACATGTGACTGCAGTGGCAAAGTTTTTTTTCCTTTGTCTCTTCCTAACACACTCCCTTAAACAGCAGAGAGTTAGAATATTGTGATGGAATGTTCAAACCAAACCCCACTCTTAGTTCTGGTGAGTATCCAGAGCTTTTGAACCTTAAAAGGGAACTGTGACTCAGCTGTATTCTGTCCTCTTTTTCTTTGTAAACAAACCTTTGTACCTGGCGAAAGACAGCTGCCAGCCAAAACTCTGACCCTATTTATCACCTAATCTGTAGGCACAATTTCCTTGGCTAAATCCAGTGTAAGGCAGCTGGTGGGCTGCACTGATTTAATGGTAAATCATTTGGGTTTGTGGCTTTCATCAGCTTAGAAGAACATGGTACTTCAGTGCTTAGGAATTGGAGTGAGTGAGGAGTGCCAGAGCAGCTTAATGTGGGTCTGCACTGCAGTGCTGTAGAACTGTTAGTTACTTAAAGATTATTTTGTTTTCTTCACAGTGCAAAACAGCTGGTTCGTGGAGAACCTAATGTCTCATACATCTGCTCTCGGTACTACAGGGCACCAGAGTTGATCTTTGGAGCCACCGATTATACCTCCAGTATAGGTATGTATGTGTGTGTGTGTTAAAATCTATACCAACTACATGAGTTTGTATTTTGTAGTTAAGTGTTATGGTTTTCAGAGATCTTGGATACAATCCTCAGAGACAGAATTTTATTGTAAATGGTCAGGTCACACTTCTTAATGAAATACTTGCATTTTGTACACAGCTGCTGTGATTTCAATGCCTTTTTTAGATTTCCATGTCAGTTACATCAGGAAAGGGGCTTTTTTAATGTATTAAGAGAAATCTGATTTCAAACAAAACAGAAAAAATCCAGGTAGTTCTGCCAAGTAGTTTAGAAGTAGATATGAGCTCTCAAGCCAGAAAAGCACTTTGATGACTTAAAACAACTGTAAAGAATGACTGTAGAAATATCTACTGCTGCCTCTTGGTGTGCTGTGATTTAGACACATAGAATTCTACAATGTTATTTACTTGGGTTTTAGCAAAGAGTTGTTTGGGGGGCCAGGGAGAAGGGAAATGTAGCCTGATGATTGGCTTCAAAAAGTCTTGACAGGTTTAATGTGTTACATACAGCAGTCTTTCTGATTTGACTTATTCTATGAACTTCTACTGTCCTTTAGTCGTTCATTTTGAACACAGAGAAGATGACTTTCTAATACCTGGCACATAGCTGTGTCATGGAAGTAACTAGGGAAGCTGGAGGTTTTGGCAGAGGACAGGAAACAGCCAGGTTTTCTTACAGTGGAGTCCTAAAACTGAATTGCAGAGTGAAAAATCATAAAACTTAACAGCAGTTTGTTGGGTGGTCGTGGGTAACTTCTCAGGTTTCTAGTCAAGGTATTCCCCAGGCTCCCTCTGAGTGCTAGGGTTAAAGAGACAAGATTTGCCTCTCAAATTCCCCACTATTGTGCTGAACTTTTACCTTGCTTATGGACCTGAGTCACTTAGGCAAGGTTTAATATGTTCAAGAAGATTTGAAGATCGTGATTAAATCTTAGCAGAATATTGTTTATAACCAGTTAAAGTATGTTTAGGGTTTGTATGTTCTAACTAGTGTTAGAGGCTGGCTGGCTCATTCCAACTCCAGTTCTTTGAAAAAAAGAAGTGTTCCTGAAGACTTACCTGCTCTAGCTAGTGGATTTTTTCCATCAGTTATTCCTCAGTATGTATTGTAGCAACATTTGTGTGTCTCCCTGCTAGGAAACAGAATACAGAACTTGGGAAAAGTAATGACACAATGAAGGTAAAAGGGCAGAACTTAATGGTTGGCTGCTGCTAAAAGTGGCAGCCCCAGCCCTGCTCTTTCTTTCCTCTGGACACCCTAGCTCTCACAATTTACTGTTTAATACACCAATTCAGCTTCAATTGATGACACATCTGGTTAGGTTAACATTCTGCTGCCAAGTGTGAGTTGAATCAGCATTACTGTGTGGTCAGATAAGCCGCAGTACCCAGGTAGAAGCGAAGTGAGAAGAAGCTGATTCTGGCTGACATCGTTTTTCCAGCTGAAAGTGAATAGATTGGTTGAGCTGCATTATCAGAATGCACTGAGACAACTTGTTCCTGTGGATAACTGCATAAAGGAGGGCTTTAGGTGGGCACAAGCGACTGCTTTATAGATAAGCGCGTAAATTGCTCTTGTTCCAAAGGCATAGTGACCTTAATCTTGCACTTTTCTACAAAGCTCTTTTAAAGTTGCTCTTTCAATTGGTTTTTGTTGCTTCAGTTTTGCTCTTTCAGTTGTTTGGTTTCTTCTTACCTGCTGGTCTCTAAAACTGCTATAATAAAAATAGGATTCTGAAGTGAGGAGTCCATTTTCCACTTGCCAAACCCATCATGCATTTCAGTCAGTGGTCAGACTTCGTTGTGTTCTCCCCCAAAAAGCACCCTGTTTCTCTCACTCAAGTCTGAAACTTGGCACAGACTGGCTTGAAAATGAGGGTTCAGCAAGTACTCCTTCCTTCCTATCTGTTTCCCTTTCCTTTTCCTTCTCAACAGAAGCTTTGCATTTGGGAGCTGAAAAGTAAGTAAATGTTTGTACAAACTTTGCAGTTTTCCCATGTTCTGCAATATGCTGGTGATTTTAGGGGGGTTAGTTTTGTGATGCTGCTGTATCCAGTGGTGGTAAATACCAGGATATTCCTTCATTCTTGTTAGATAGGCACCAGTAGCACTTAGTGAAAACTCTTCCCCATCTCACATAGGATTGCTCTTCCAAACTCTACCTGCGTTATTTCTACACCAACCAACCAACACTGATAGGTTTCTGACAAGAGAGGGAGAGGAAGGATCATTTAATTACTGGTACTTTATCCATGGCTCAACGTATAAGGAACTGTGAAACTCTTCAGTCTCCTTTCTTGGAAATACAGACGTGTTTGTGTTTCCTAGATCTTGTTACTTTCTGAATTGCTAATGCAACAGTCCTTTCCTGCTATTGAGTCTCTTTATATAAGAATCCACTTGTGTGTGGTAACAAAAACTGAGCTTACATGTAAGTTAGGGATCTTCACTTCTTTGTTTAAATACACTATCTTAAAACTACATGCAAAATAAGTGAAGAATATGATGCCAAAAAGTGTTCTGAATAGAACTTTGTGTACATTATCTGCAAGGCATCCACTCTTCTCATAATGTTTCTGTTGCTTACTAACATTACTGCAGGGCTTCTGATTAATAACACACTGCAATATAGTCATTATTGGAATTGTTTCATAGCAAGAAGTGCTTTTTAAGCTTAGGCAGTAGCACTGTGGTGGCCCAAGACTGATGACGGTACAGCCAGCCTGCATCATGACCCTTTCAGTAGTTCTTCATCTTGTTTAGCACTGTAATCAGGACTTGCATTAGGCCGTCTGGCTTCATCTAGGTTGTCTTTTAACACCTGAATTTGTCCTTGCAACATACCTTGCTCTTCAATTAGCAGAAACTGAAGTTGATTCCAGGATGTCTTTTCATCCTGGGTGTCACAACAGAACTGTCAACTGGTGTTTAACTTTCAGACTCTTGATTATTTTGTGAAAGTGTATGACTTATATTTAACCTGAAAGGTACCTTTAAAAAAACCTCACAGCCAGGGTAGTGTTTGTTGCACTTTCTGTCAAGTACTAAATTGGTGCAGTATTTAAATATATACTGTAGTGAAAGTAGCATCAAAACACATTTATTGCAGTTGATGCCTCTGTGTGTGCCATGCAGCAGACCTGGGACTATAGTTAAAATAATGACCTGGGAAATGACCTATTCAGGTTTTTAAATAATCCCTGTTGCCAAATAGCTACAAATCCAGGCCCATGGCAGCTCTGTTGTCTACTTGCCTTACAACTTGAGGGATTTATGAAGTGATTCAGAGCAGCCTGAGGAGAAGGGCTTGGGGGTGTTGGTTGAGAAGAAGCTGAACGTTGAGCCACTTCAGTGTGCACTTGAGTCCAGAAACAAGCCGTGTCCTGGGCTGCATCAAAAGGAGCGTGAGCAGCAGGTCAGAGGAGGTGATCCTGCCCCTCTGCTCTGCTCTCGTGAGACCCTACTTGCAGCACTGTGTGCAGTTCTGATGTCTTCAACACAAGAAGGACATGGAGCTATTGGAGCAAGTCCAGAGGAGGCCATGAGGATGATAAGAGGCTGGAGCACCTCCTGTATGAAGACAGGCTGAGAAAGTTGGGGCTGTTCAGCCTGGAGAAGAGAAGGCTGCGTGGA
>JBCJKH010046648.1:0-23087 GCA_039877255.1 Loriculus beryllinus | reverse complement strand
AAGTTCCTATACTTGTTGATGTTCCTATTTGGAAGTTATGTAAATAAAAGGTATTTCCTGATTGGAACTTGTTACTTAAAGGGTAAGGGGAAGCATTTTGTCTCTTGTTTAACCTGTTTCTCACCTTTCCATAGTGAAGGATAATAACATAATGTAAATGTTGGCATATAGTCCAGTTTATTTTATGGTGTCAAATGTACATTAATTATTCTATATGTTTTTTAGTTACTTAGTTAATAAATTACAAACACACTAAGAACTCAAACAGAAGACTACATTTGAAAATAGTCCCCACATTTCTTACTTTTGTCTCCTTTCCTTCATCTTGCCTTTTTTTCCTTTTTTGTATCCAACTCTCTATAAAACCCTTCCATATCATCACCCCACAGTTACTGTGCTACCTGGCAGCCTCAAAGTATCTGTGGCCAGTAACATATCCTCAGTGTAGTCCTACGTTAGTGATTTCACTTGTCTCTTTAATGGCCAAATGTTACTCCCATAACCACACTGTCTGTCTCAGAAAATAGGGATCTTGCACACAACACTGGCATTTTTTGACCTGGAGGAATGTTGCTCTGCACTATATAAGTTTTCAGTATAACATCTTCCACGCTGTCCCGTATGCATGGAGTGCCCTCCCTGAACTGATTCATAAGGCCACATCCTTCTCCTTGAAATCTCTCCTAAGACCCACTTTCCCTATGATCCCTATTAAGCAATCATCTAAGTAATGATGGCTAGGCAGAGGGGCAGGTAGAAATAGTGGTGCTACTTGGATAGCTTTTCTAAATGTGAATGTATATACATGTATGCAAAGTTTGTTTGTGTTGAGCTGTATTTTTCCATACTCCTGTATGTCATTTTGCTCGCCTAGATTGTGAGCTCTCCTGAGCAGGGACTGTGTCATTTCCATGTTTTCATGGTGTCCAACTCAAGGAAGGGTCTAAAACCTCCCCAAGCCCCTGGGTGATAGCTGGTAAAACAGTCTACAAAGTTCAGTGTCATGGAAGGGAAAGCTAGGCTGTAGGCAGTGGCTTCTCTCAACAGGGAAGCTTTTGCTTTTTAACACTAAATGGGACAAAAATCAGGATTTTTTTATTTTTCCCACTCTTTATTTTTCTGTTCTTTCCTGGCCCGCTTTCAGGTCACTAACAAAGGTTCCAAGAAGTGATATTTGCCATTCTCCATTCAGAGAATGAGCCAAAATACATCCCCTTGCTGCTGGTATTTTTCTGAAAAATATATTTTGGCAGCACGTAAAAAATCTTTACATTGTTGTTGGAGAGTTTTCCTTCAATGGAAAATTCAGTTTTCTGGGTCATAGATGAGGGAGGAATTAAGCTGAAAATAACAGCTTTTGTGCTTCTGTTTGACTGGTTTTGTTGGTTGTCTTCTGAGAGGGGTCATGGCTACTTGGGAAGATAGAAAGAGGGAAAGACATAGGCTGTGTTTTTTATGTTCAGATAGAAGATAGCAAGTTTGTGTCTGAAGATCCAGGTAATAACCTCTCTGGGTTCACAGCAGTATGGCATGGGCAGTATAAGCATTTGACTGCAGTCACATAGTGGGAGTTACTAAAATGTAACCTGTACTTCATCCTTGCCACTGATGTTGTGCTTACAGTGGTTGCCTGAGCTGGAGAAACAGCATCCAACTTCAAACTGTATGTTTGGAGGGATGTGTTTTCAATAGGGAAACCACTTTCTGGATTCTGTGGGATAGTGAGGAGGAAGAGGAGGTATTCTTTTTTCTTTTGTGTCTTGTACAGTCACAGTAATTCTTGGATAAGTACATTATGGCAACATCTAACCTAACAGTTGTAGCAGCAGGTTTTCGGAGGCAGTATTTAAAATACAGTTCCAGGTAATGTGTAGTGGGCCCGTTAATACTGAAGAGCAATCAAAATATTCATGCAGCAAATTAAAAAGAAGATTTGATAATACTCTAAAAACCTTTAAAGAAAAAATTCAGATCATCATTTTCCTCATCACTGCAGAAAATGTTAGTGTCAAAATTAATATTTTAAAATAATAAATTTAACTTCTCATAGAAAAGTCTATGTAGCTTATGAAAAGCTTGTTTTTAAGGGAGTTTCCTTTAGTTTTTGTTTCAACTTGTTCATCACTAACTTCTTGTGGATGGAGAATGTTAAAATTAGTTGGTACTTAAGGAACACATCCATAAACTAAGCTCTGTAAATGTCTAGGTACCTGATTTACAAGTTTCATTCTCTTAAGCTTTTTCACTGCCAGGAAATGGGTTTGATTTAGTGAGCAATTTGGAGTTTCCAGTGAAAGCTAAAGTGGACAGTGTTTCATTTTAAAAACCTCATACAAAAATCCTCTATGAGAAAGTGCAAAATTAAGACTAGAGCAGGCTAAATTTTCATAGTGGAATGGGAATGACAGGATAAATTATTCTTCTGCATTAATAAATATCACTTTGACAGTGTCACACGAGTGTCAGTTGTGAGCTGGGGTGGTGGTTGGTTTGTGCGTAGATTTGATGTGGCAATCAATATAAGATAATCCCTCTATATATAGTGATGCTGATCTGTGGGGTTTGGTGTGGGCTGTAGTACCAAATACAAATGTAGGATTTTCCTCCTGTGAACAGTTTGGATGCTGGTACCACCTCTCAGGTACAGAGTAACTGTGCTATCATCCATGCAGAATATTGTTATGTGGCATCAAGTCTTTCTATTTAAACAGAAAAATATCAGTTGATGGCATTCAAAAGAAATATTATTAGCTCTGTTTGCAATAAGCATCCACACTTCATCACATTCCTGTTGTCCATTGTTTCAAAGGTGGCTCATTCAAATGGCATCTGAAACAATGAAATTGCAGAGCAAATACATATCAATGAATGCCAAGCAGTGGATTAGCTTACAGTTTTATGTTGTGTTTGAAGAAAGCACTCACACAGGCGTCTGGGTTCAAAAATGAGGTTTTTATTTCACTGGGGTGAAGTTGATGATGCAGATTTGTCTGCAGGAAACAACAGAAGTACCATCAAAGCAACTTTCACAGCACTCACAACGTCAACTCCTTTGATAGTTTCCAGCATCTACAGTGCTTTTATGCAGGAAGAAGGTTTTCTGATCTTCACCAGCCACTGTATTTTAGAAGATGAGAGCAAAAGGCATCAAGCTTAATGAAGAATTCTTGAAGGGTATCCGTGTAAGTAATTGATTTGCATTACATATTTGCAATTCTAATGAGATAGCAATGTAGTAATAAGATAAAGGTTGTCATCAGGTTGTCATTTTTCACCAGCACAAAGCAGTGACTCTTGGGGGAATCTGGGAAGTGTATGTGAGAAAGACTGTGTGCCCCAGTTTTTATTAATGTAGCAAGGCTACAGGTTTTAGGACTTGTAGACTTGTGGGGAGTCCATAGCAGCATAAGAAGGTGAAGGATTAGGACTGTGCCTGTGACATACGTGGTTTTAAAACACTTTGGAAGAGCAAAGCATTAAATATCAGTACATTTCAAGGAGCACAATGCTAACATTATGTTTTCCACTGAAAAAAATTTGGCACCTACTTGGCGATGTGCTGCTTAGCAGCTTTTGGCACAGAATTAAGAGGTAACTCAGTACTGAACACTTTAAACCAGGGCTTACGTTGGGTGACATGGACAGCTTTAACTAATAGTATACAAACACCTAGAATCCTGGGAAGAGGTCAGTTGAGTCTCTGTGTGGGTGCTAGTATTACTTTGAATTTATCACCTTATTCTTGAGTATGTAGCACCCTTTTTTTGATACTTGTTTTTCTTTACTACAGGACAGTAATTGAAAAGGTTTTCAAAACCTTTCAGCATCAACCAAACAAGACAATGGTATAAAAGAAGTTGGAAAAGGAATTGTAAGTGTTAAAGAAAACTTGGGGTTTGTAGCATTTGGAAACAGAGGAATTAAATACGTTGGCGTATGTGAGTGTCACCTGCTATACTCAGATATTACTAATAGAATATCTAACCACATACTGAAAATCACAAGTGCCTGAGGAACAGTAAATCTTGCATGTGTTTTCCAGCCTGGTACAGTTAGGGCAATGGAAAACTTTTTCAACACTTTTAATGTGTTCTCTCTCTTTTTCAGGAGCCAGGGAGATGAAGGACTTACCTCCCTCATCTCAAAACTCCCTTTGCTGCTATTTCTCTTTTTTTTTCCTTCAAATGTTCACATACCCATGTTAATTAATTTCTAACATAATTAAAAATAAATGGTTCTAGCTAATTCATCATTAGTTTGTTTGGTTTTTCCCCTTGGTGTGGAAGCGTGAGAATTAAGTGTAAGAATTAAGTGTAAGAGAAGGCCGCAAGTGTCTTAGGTCCTTCACCTTTCTGTTTGGTTTCTTTTGGTTGCTTGTCTTTCTTTTGTGACTAGGCCAAATTTTCAAATGCTGTCTCTTAAACAGAACATCAAATTGCCACTTAAATTCCACCTGGCTTGCAGGGTAGGAGTGGGTATTGACTATATTCTCTGCTTTGTTTTTGTTCTTGAACAGAAACCACTGTTAGACAATGACCATTCCTCTTTCAAGGTAGGCCGAATTGTAAGGCTTCAGGATTGCAGGTGCATTTTAAAGGCCTGTATAATTCTTTCATTAATTGAACATACTGTTAAAGAGCTGGTACTTGAAAATTGTATCTATAGAAAGAATTTGATCATATAAGTTTTCTGCCTTCCTTAAAATTACTTTTGATGGTGTGATTATCGTATGTAGAAGTGATTTATATGTACTAATGTGAAAGTACTTTCAGCCTTAGAAGCACAAGACTTTCTTTACAGAAAGTTTTGCTAGTTCTTTATTGTGAATGCATACAAATCTTTTTCATAAATCATGTAATGGTATTTGTAGATGCTCAATGTTCAATGATTCGTTTTAGTCACTAAACAGTTTTTATGGTTTACTGATTTATTTTACTTAAGTTTTCCCTGTTTTGGATTTTAATGTGCTTTGTAGAGTTCACAGTATCCTAGAGAATATCCAAGTTTTTTATTCCATTTTGATGGAACAGAAGTGTTTCAAATGGCTTATGGTTTTGACTGTATTGCAAAGCAGTTCTGTTATTTCCTCATGATGGTAACTGCTAAAGTAATATTCTCTGCCTATTGTTTGCATTACGGTAAATGTGTTATTTTGGCATTGTGATTTAAGAACAATCCTGCAAATTGTTCACTTGGGGTGGGGCTGGAAGAAGTTAATTCCAGATTAAAATGTGCTCATGGTGGCAGATTTATGAGGATTAGCCTAATTGTCTAAATGAAAACTCATTCCATTCCTGTATATTCTTTAACTCTACATTTACATGCCATAACTGTTAGCTGAACTTGTTATTTGTTTCCTCTAAATATGGTCATAAACAACAAATTTGGATTTCAGTCTTAAACTTTAATATTCTTACCCTGAAGCAGTGCTTTAGCATTAGGTTAGTCTTTAAATGCCAAGCAGTATGTTGAAGGCCTACTTATACTTTACCTACTCTTGGTCTTTGAATTTTTATACCTGTATTCTGATTTCAGTAGCTAAAAAGAAAGACATCAGTTGTCAGTGGGCATAGCTAAAAAATCCATTTTTAATCATCTGCAAATAGGAGTCACCTGGTTTTCCCCAGAGACACTAGAAATCACGTCATCAAGCACTACTGCTTCTATGACAGGCAACATTATCATACAAACTTCTGTCTTCTGATCAAGCTTTCTTTTGAAATCAGTTCTCATCGTTCTGCTACCACTCCCTTAGTGCTGGAGTTCATCTGCTTTTTCGAGAGCCTTATTTAGATTCCCATACTCATTGTTTGTCCAAATTGCCCTTCACATAGTTCCCCCATCCACAGACATTCACCCTGAAGTATTTATCAAGTTACTTTCCAGCTATTCTTTCATAAACTAAGTAGGGCCAGGTCTTTTGTATAAATATGGGAAGTGACAAAGATCTAAAAGGAATACAGTGTAAATAAGTGCATCTGCTTGATTTAGATGCTTATTTTCTTTCAGACATGCAAACTTATAATTACACACATAATCATTCCTGGTCTTTATACTAAAATCAAGCTGCTTGTAGTTAAAAATAGAAGAAATTATAAAATTAATCCATGAGATAAAAGCCACATCATAGCCATGTTTTAATGTAGTTTAAACAAATACACACCTAAAGACTACCCCTTTAGTACTTATGGAACTGATTTTTGCAGTTTATTGACAAGGAAATAAATTCTAGCAGCTAATGAAAGGAATTAAACTCAGCTTGCAAACTCATATTTAGGGAAGGCTATGGAACAAAGTATGTGCGTATGCAATACCTGACATTAAGGGCTGTGTACCTAGACCTGTTGACACCAACGAAGAATGAATGTCCTGTGTTCTCATCACTTTTCAAAAGGAAAAATACATGTGCCAAATATTTGACTGTGGTTGACTGCAGATGCTAGAAAAGGTGGGTGATACTACGGCATATAGGTGCAGTTGGCATTGTATGAAGTTTTGCATAACTGATTGTGCATGGTACAGTTTCTGTCTGTATCTGTCTTAGGTATTTACAAGGCATCTGTCACCTTGGTGTACCTAAGCAGTTTGAAAAATGTACCCACGCCAGGAGGCATGATGCAGATACAGGCAGAGGCCGAGGTCCAGAGCAGCAGAGGCAGGTCCCAGGAAGCTCCGCAACTGTGTTACCGCTGTTGTTGAGCTCCTGGCCACTTGTTGTGGCCAAGGAACATCTCCACCTACCTGTCAGCAGGAAGACGGTACCCCACCCCTCACATCCAGCTCCACTGGTGGGGAACCTGAAAAGGAGAGATAATGGAAAAGGCAACGATCCAGTAGCAGAGGTGAAACAGAAATGGTGGGATTTCAAAAGGAGGGATTCTTAAAGAGCAGCACATCTCAGGGGAGAGATCAGCTGCCAGTCCAAGTGGCAGGTAAGGCACAACACAGGCATAAGTCTCAAATGTTCCTCAGTGAACAAAAGTTAAAGACATACCTCTGATGTCTCTAAAGTTCGTTTATATCCAAAGCCCTGCTCTGTTCTTGGCCTCTGTCTCAGTCCTCTCTCCCTAGAGCTGAATTGACTGTTCGGTTCTCTGTGTATCTTAACCCAATAACTGCTACAATCCTAAGTATGTCTGATAACAAATGTAAAAGACTCTCACTGGTAATGAATGTTGTGATGCAAAGAGACACCATGGTATAGCAATGCTCCAAAAGGATGGACATGTTCATGAACCTAAAGGCTGGAATAATCCTGGCTTCTAATCACCGTGTTCAGAATAGGATTGGGTAAACCATAGATCACCACTACAGGAACAAAAGATGGAGCAGTTCTCCTGTGGCCACCAGGAGCAATCGCTAATTTAACACATCAGACCAGGCTTTATCAGCCCAGGGCAAACACTGGTACAAGCAGCTAGCTATGGGCTTCACTGCAGAAACAGAGTACCTCTCTGACAGGAAAGGAAGATAGAAGGTTCACTAATTCCTCCTACATGGACCACTTTAATAACAGATCTCATTTTTTCTTTAAACACAACAGGATCAGCAAGGTAAAACATGTGAGTCCGTGTAACTTTTGGAAATAGCTGCAGCAGTGCTCACAGTAATCAAACACGAAAGCCGAAGTGCAGTGGGTCACTGTCTTCCAGATGTTTATATTTCCGTTAGCCCATATACATGCTCCTTTCTGATTCTTCACTTGATCACTTCATGATCAAAATGGGAGTCACGCCCTGTCAGAGCAAGGGAGATGAGGTTAGGAGCATGAAGCAAGTCACAGTTTGAAGACTGTCAGTTAGTTGGCTGGTATCATTAGGTATAAAGATGTTTATGAAAGACCTAAGTGACCTATTTTGTCTGTAAGTCGTATATATCACTGTGAGCAAAATGCTGTGTGTAGAAATGGTATGTAAGGTGGAAACAATTAGATCAGAGAATCTGACTCTTCCCTTTGCTTCATCCCTGAGGAAGCTAGCCGTATTTCTTTGTACACACTATATTTAAAACATGGTTTTAAATGAGAGAAATCTTTTTTAAGCCAGTTAACAACTAAGTAAGATCAACCATATTGGTATATAATTTAGTTCATAGCTAATTCTGACTTGACAGTCACTTGGAAGTCACCCCTTTGCCAAGGAAATGAGGTAAAGGCAGTTAGCTGAGCTAACTCTTTCAGTCAGCTATAATCCCACTTTTGGCAGCTGTTTGAGGTAGTCACCTTCTTTGGCCAATAAGGACAGTTTCTGGCCAAACCAGGTTCTCCAGTGCCCCTACTGTAACTGGCACACCTTTTCCACAGCACCAACCTAGCCACTAGTGCAATCATCTAGCCAAGATCCGTCTGAATTATAGGGCAACCTTTGGTCATCAAGGAATGGATTTATTGAGCAGAGAGTGACACATTCATGAAGGTGGTGACAGCCAGTGACCTTCAGGCAGTTTTCCCAGGAGTGCTCTGTAGTGTACAAATGCTCGTGTAAGGCCGTGCCTCGGTTTCCCTATGCCCCATGTCAGTGCTTCACAAAGCTTCCCATAACTGGAGTTACTAGAGGTATTGAACACATCATTACGTATAGTAGCAGTTATTAATCTTCCACTTTTTCATTGCTAGTCAATCCACAAACCTATCCTAAAATCTGTTGAATGTATTCATTATTCATAAGTATTCGCCAGTAGTTTCCACAATTAACTTTCTGCCCAGGGGTTTTCACTGTTTTCTTGTGCTCTTTGTCATTTGTGTTATTGGTCACCTATGCCAGATGCTGTTCTTTCAGCTCAGAAAGGCTGAACACAGTGATTAGGAGGACAGCAAGTGGTACATTTTCATAGAGAATTAGGAACTTCGCAAAAACTTAGTATGTTTTTTCACAGAAGCTTTTCTTTTGAGCCTCTGGCAAATGTGTAAACATACACAAATAACAAAAGTGTTTTTATGATCCCCCTGAACCTGGACCAACTAAATTCAGTGTTACTATTTCCAGAAATATTCAGTAGTTAATGTGGGGTTTGGAGGGGTCTTTTGTTCTGTTTTGCTTCAAGTTTTGACTGTCAATTGAGTTTGGTTCTCTTACTTACCAGTTGCTAGGTGAGCTCTATTTAGAACACCTGTCAGGAAAACAGAGTTTTCAAATACGGGCAATTTTATGATGGCTTGTCAAAAGAAATACAAAGACCTTTTGTATGACCAGTGGCTCTACCAGAATGAATATATATAATCCCTTATCTTTCTCCAATTCCATAGAATTTAACTGAAATGTGTGTTTGCTATGTGTGGTAAAACTAGGTCCCCTGTTTTTTTGTTCTTTTTTCATGTGTATTCAATAGAAAAATGCTGCGAAAGAATTTCATGGTCCTACCCTATAGCTGTTAAGAAAGATTTGTTAATGAAGGATTGCAGCTACAGCTTTATTAGGCATGAGGAGAGAAGAGTTGGGAAGGAAGAAGCAGTTACTATAGTTAGGTTGATATACAGTCCCTTTCAAATCTCCATAGGGTAGAAGAGCCAATGATTGCATGACAGTTTGTCCCTAAGATTCATTTTCATAAGGAGCTTATGCCTTTTTACGAATACAATCTCATCCTCACTTTCCATAAAACATGCAACTGGACAGTCCAGCCAGACACAGAGAGAATGTGAATACTTTGAATGTGAATACTTTGAAGTAGTAAATATCCTAAATGCACAAATTAATATCCATTATTTTAGCATTTTTAAAAATCATAATCATATTAAGCCACACAGAATCCCCTTTAGAGCAGAATAATATTGGAGCCACTTGGGTGAAGAAATCAGGAATGTCACATGAGGGTAGACAGGGACCGATACACAGGAGGAGAGATCCCTGGGTCTGTCAGAAGGAGCTTTCATTTAAAGCCATATAAACTAGAACAACTAAAAAATCAGACAAAACCAGACTTTTCAGATTCATAAACAGAACCAGAAGTATCATTTAACATGACCTCAAAAACACCTTCCAGATGTAAGCTTACAGCTTCAAATTGAGTTCTAAAGAGCAGCATCTATATAAAGGTATTTCACAGAGCAGAAATTACTCCTTAAATAATAACATATTTCAAGACTGAGCTGCCATAGAGCAGTCATGACAGCAGGCTGGTACCCAGAGCACTGTAGTGTGAGCAGCACAGCCAGCCATTGCTGTTCAGGTCACAGTCTTCCCAACAGCAGCACTTTTCTCCCGTATCCCTTGCCTGAGTGTGAGGAGTGCAGGCTTTTTGGGCTACCATACTACAACATCTTAGCCAGACCACCCCAGATTAATTTCTGATGACCAAATTGTCCTCCCAAAAAAACAGAATGAACTCATGGTTATTTTTATCTGAAGCATGGAAAGGGTGAGAGTTACAGCCACTGACTCTTGTAACTACGAATGGTGCTGGGCAGTTGTGCTCTATTGTGAGCCAGTGATTGCTGCGGGTGCAAAAAGCTTTGCCATCTCTAGCCTTTGGGAGTGCATTTTATGTAGGGGAGGATGTAGAGTAAGCATATGCACAATATCCTCCTTGCTAATGTCTGTAACAATGCCTCTTTGCACACTAAGCTGCCACAAGGAAGCAATTGCACCCAGATTTCCACCATGTGCCCTCAGGCAAGGGAAGAGGTAGCCAGGGGAGGGCAAAACTTAAATTTATCTTCAGAAGACGATGAGATCCTGGCGAGCAATGCCCTCAGGAAGCATTTCCTGCTGTTTGGAGAAAAGAACAAGGGCAATCTGGCAAATGTTAGGGAGGGCATTGCTCGCGGGATACACGCTGTGGACAGCCACCGTCGTGCTGCAGCAGTGATTTGGGAGAGAGCACACTGGGGGTGGGAGTGACGTGAGACGTCGGACAAAAGTGAAGATAGACAGCAGTGCTTCAGAACAACAAAGGGCTGCCCTCAGCCAGTGGTGGAGCACATCTGGCACCCCAGGAAGCTCAATTGGACACTTGGCCCTGAGCTCGTCCCAGGGATTTCTGACTGACACCACTGCAGTGCATAGGTGAGCTTTTTGATAGGTTCACTGACATTTCCTGTCACAGTCACGATGAGGTGAATTGGTAGTTCCTGCCTTGGGATGCAGCATGGCTGTGTGTGTTATGGGTACAGGACAGTGTGCATTTATAACCAAAAACTGTTAATAATGTCAAGTGCCACATGCCCAGTGCATTCACTAAACTTTAGTCTGCCCTTCCGTTTGCCCAAACACATACACTCTGGCTTCCCAACTGGCTTCTTTCTGTGTGTTGTCCAATGCATGTAGATACCTCCATCTGCCTGGCCTCAGATACAGTGGTTGTTGCTCCTCTATTTGATTGCCAGATGTCACTGGGGAACAAGATGGGGAGGTTCCTGGATCCTCGGGGCAAGCTGGCCATCACCAAGGGAGCTCGCTGTCCACACCGGCTGAAGAACAGGAATCCTCGGTGCCTGCCTCTGACGAAGACTCGCCAGCCAGGACCACAGAGAGCTGGCAGTGGCCGTTGTCCTCGTCTGAAACGCACAGCAACGTTGGGGAGGATTTTGAGGGATTTCAAACACCAGCGCGGACTCCGGAGTGTACCATGGACATACAGTCTCCCGGGGATCAGTCACTCAGTAGGACTCCTCAGTTTGAAAGTGACTCTCCTGAGGAGGAGGGAAATGATGAAATGAATGAAGAGCGCTGCGGTGTTGAGCCTGTCCCTAGGGATCGGGGTTGGAGAGGGCAGCCCCAGCTAACAGAGGGAGAGAAGCTGTTGATGGAAACCAACAGTAGGATTGTGCAGCTGCTGGAAAATATCAAGAGGGAGCATGCACAGTCCATGGGTCTCATGTCACAGTCCATGGGCCGTATGGAGCTGCAGCTGGGCATTGTGGCTACCTCCACAAGAGCCATCCATAACTACCTGTCAGAGATTTTAGCTTTCCTCAAGCAGCCAAGGACGCAGGTCCTTGAAACACGCATCTCCCAAAGAGCCACCCCCCATGTCGAGTTAACTTGTGCCTCGACATGGACTGGTGAGGACGCAGTGGCATCCTCCACTGTGTGCTTACCAGGGGCCGAAGGGACGAGCGACTCTCGAGAACCACCGCAGGCCACGCTGCCTTGTCGCAGTGGCCGGCTGCAGAGAGCCATAACCGAGAGGGCCTCGTTGCCCATGCCTCCACGCCAGGCAAAAGGGGGAGGGAAGAAAAAATAACCACACCATAGGATTTTTAGGGTTTTTTTTAATGTGCCTGTCCTTTTAATTCTTAGCCATAAGGCCATCAGTGGCAGAATTCAACCATTTCCTACATTGGCTAACATTGTATTCTGGCTGACTAGATTAGTCTGACATTTTGTAGTTTATATTTGCACTGTTAACGATGTGTGCTGCTGGTATTTGAAGAACATTTGCCTCTGTTCTTTCACTTTAACTTCATACGAGCATTTTTTTACTCTGTGCCAGGCATTCATTGCTTTTCTTACAAATACAAGTCATTTCTTGAGGCAGCTGTTTTTTGAGTTTTCTTTCTCCATTATCCCATCCCCTCTGAGCAAGCGTTCTGGACTTGGTGGTAAGTATACAGGTCTTGGCAATACTCGCCTCCAAAACTGTGTTCGATCAGTCTTTGCCTGGTGTTTCTGGCATGCCAGCCTGAGGTGTTGGGGTTAGCCTGTACCGGATCATGATCATTCTTATCCTCTGTGGGTCTGACAAGCTCACTTTCTAAGACCCTCGGTGGAGCTAATCCACATGTCTTGGCTATGTCGTACAATAAGTAATGTTGCCAGGATCATACCTCATACTTATCTTTTGGGGCCTGTTACAGTGATGTGCCACCAGATCTATCTAGGCACCTGACTCTCATTTTCAAAGTTCCTTTTATGATGGATCTGGTGGTTTGATGGGCAGCATTATAATTTTTCCTCTGAGAGAGTCTGGGGATTGGAAACAGGAGTCACTAAGCAATGAGTTCTGTGGGGATAAGAACCATCTCCTATAACAAATCTGTGAGGAGGAGACTGTCCCCTGTAATTATCACAGATATTACTTATTAAAGAAAAAGAAAAAAAAAAAACAGAAAAAGCAACTTGCCTAGCAGCCAGACCTCTTGAGAATGTAAAAGTCAGGACATGCTGTTGGGTACTGTGCTACTCTGTCTGTGATTTAAGAGCTTTTCGTCAGAGATGACCTACATGTTGATAAAATGCAACTCCTTACTGTGCCTTTAGGCCGTGTAATTTCCTGAGGGCTGGCACCCTGAGCAGAGCACGGGCCAGTTTGTAACCCACGGGGCAGATGGAAATGCAGTTTACAATGAATTATTTTATATCTGTTGGTGCTGCCTCTCTCGGGGGAATTTAATCTAGTGGCACTCAAATTGCTATATGCATGCAGAGGCATCAGACTGGCTTATACATGTGGTATCCCTGACAGTTCTCCGAAAGGATGCTGTAACCAGGAGCCCCGTGAGCAGTGGTAACTGATGATCACAGGTGTAGCATGGCTCCTGTGTTTGACTCTCAACATTGCCGTTGTAACTTCTCGTAAAGGTTCAGAAGAGTTTATATGGCAAAGCAGTGATGAATTACTCCTCTGGCAAATACTAGAGAATAACTGTAGGCCTAAAACTCCTCTTCTGTGATGACAGCCGAACTGCGCTCTCTGTCCAATGAGCCACAGACTCTTCTTCCCTGTCTTTCTGCAAGACTGAAGTTATTCAGAATAAAGCAACTGCTGTTTGGTTCTCCTACCAGCCAGCCATAGATGCTCCCTTAGAAGTGTGTGTGCGTGTGTGCTTGTGGCTCTACTTTGCTAAATGACCGGTTTAACCATGAAATGCAGCTGGCATGGCCAACCTCCAGTGTAGGCTTTTTTCACTAAGGAATCTTTTCTTCCCTTCCACCTACATCCAGCTGCGTTCCTTTGAAGAACACCATTGGAGGCGTGCTTCTTTGGCCACGTGGTCCACACACCTCACAGCAGATGTGAATTTTTGCACCCATTCTGTGGCTTTTCCATATTTCTTTAGTTTAAACTGTTTGTAAAGAGAATTTCCAACACAAGCTTGTAAGATTCCCCTCTCATTGGTATGAGGAATGCATGCTGCAGAGTATTGAAGATCACAAGGAGGTTGGGAGACAAGCTGATTAGTAAGCCTGACAGATTATTCCAGTACGTGCTGCCTTTTGAATGTGTGTTTCTGGTGCATACATGGTTTGCACACTGGTACTGTGGATATGAACAGTGAAAGGCAAAGGCAAGTGAAAGTTTGTCCCAATCTGCTTCCGCCTTACTTCTTTGGGATGAGTTGGAATGCAGCTAAATACAGTTCAGCCAGTTCATTTTCTTGGCCTAATGAGCACATTTGATAATGCAGTGAGAATGTTTTTATTTTACATAGTGCTTTCACGTCAGAAGTGTGGTGCAGTTGTGGCCTGATGCTGAGATTCTGACGTATCCTGCAGGACCCGCCATGTAGCTGCTGCCATGTAGAATAAAGCTCGTTCAATGTGCTGGCTGCTTCTGTAGCTTCAGATTTTTTGTGGTAGTTTCAAAACTACAACCTCCACTCTACCTTTGCTTTCTGATCAAAGGGCAGTAGAGCTCAAGAAGAAGCTGCACAAATAGAGCAGCGCTGCCGTTGGAAATACTACATGAGGAACCCCTAAAGAGCTCCTTGCAGAGCAGCTTAAGCTTTAACCTGCTCTCCTCTCCCATGTGTAGGTGCTGTAGCTAGACTCAACAAGGCACAAAGCACCATTTGAATGGGAGCAGCTATAGGGACTGAAAACCTGTCTACAGACAAGAAACCTGCAATAAACCTACACAAACCAAAGATTTTTCCAACTGGGAACAGTAGATGATATTAAGAATTGGTACCAACTGATATTTTGGTCAGATCCAAAATTAGGATCTGACTTGTAGTATTGTCTAGCAAAATCAGTGCAGTTGGAGGGTATGTATGTTTCATCCCCAAACAAATATTTTCATGCTTTTCAAGTGTCTGTCATAGCCTCATCACTTTTTCCCTGTAGCTTTTTGTTGTCTGAATGGGTATATGGTTACATGTGTCTGTTAAAAATAAAGGGGATCATACATGGTATATTTATATTTCTTGTTTACAGATTTTGAGTACCTACTGCTTCAGTTTCCAAAGCTTCCTTCTTTCTGTATCCCAAAGACCAGTTGTTTGACTTCTGGGATGCTAAAAAGGGTGGGAGAGACTTAACAGTAAATCTCTGCCCAGTTGAAGCTATTGGTGATAGATCCCCTGAGGATGATTCTACAGTCTAGCCATATTTTTGCTGTATAGGTCAAATGTCCATGGTTATGCCATTGCTTTCTGATGCCTTTTGCTGAGCAGAAGTGCAGATATTTTTCTTTCAGAAGTTCACAGTTTGTATTACAAAGTCTCATGAAATGTGAAGTTTTTGAATACATGATGATTTTAAGATTTTTTTTTTCCTTTTCTCCTTCCACTGGATGATTTAAACCCCACAAAAATAAAGCAGGCCAATTAAAAGAATTGAATGCTAACTTCAGTTGGAAAGCAACAGCAAACACTACTCTTGTGAGACAGTTTTCGACAGTGTTCAGCTTACTGGTTCTGCTCAACCTTTTCCTTTCCTGCCTGCTCTCTGACCCTCTGTGACACTGAAATATCCACTTCTAGGACAACCTTCTTCCTAACCAGAAGGCTAAAAGGTCTTCCCTCTCTTCTTCTCCTGTTTAAAATATCGTCCTTGTATCAGCCAGATCTGATGTTTAGAGGGATCAAAAGCTCTTTTCCTCCTGACTTATTCACATCCATATTCATATCCAGGGCCCTGAGTGTGCTGCTCTCCAGTGAGAGGTAAAACTTAACTCCCTTAATCTGATACTTGGCATAGTAACACCATCACAGGGCCACCACAACCCTGTGTTGTTTACGTCTGTAGTAGCCCCATGAAGTACCCTCATTAAGTAGTTATCCTTGTTTTCTAAAGCAAGTATTTGGGAGATGGATTTAATTGCTGAAAAGTAACATTGCCCTGACTCGCATTATGGAAGCCTAGGAGCCAGGCTGAGGTATTTCACTCACATAAATACCACAGGTTATATAACTAATCCTTACTTTGGTGAAACTTCAAAGGAAAAAGACACTAAATTAGCATGATATAGAAAAGCAAATGCAATGGAAGGCATAGTAAGGAAACATGCTGGTATGAGTCAAGTTTGGATTTTAGCGCAGATTCAAACATTGAACTTTTTTGCTGGTTTAGGCTAGTTGTTTAATTTCTCCATGCCTTAGTTTCATAATAGTAGAGGTAGCAATAAAGGAGCTGTCAGGCTATAATAAGCTGGTAAAATGGTACTTGGAGGTCTTCCGTCTGAGGCAGTAATGTTATGTATTGAATGCTGATGAACCTTGTTTGTGACCAAAGTTGGAGACAGGGCTAAAACTAACACTCAGCTTTGGAAGATCTTGATTAAAGTTTCCCTATATTTTGTCTTCACATCATATAATAGATCAGAATCCCAAATCCAAATGTTAAGTTCTCATTCAGATTTGGACTTTGTCTATTTGGTCTGGTTCTGACCACAGCTAAATATATTCCTAGACTGTTCAGTTATTAAAGTACAAAATACATATAAAAGATTCATTTAAATGATGCAGTTACTAATGCTAATCTGATAATTCAAGAGTATGAAGAAATTAGGATGTGGTTACTTAAGGAGAATAGGCATAAAAGAGCACTTCTGGAGTACTTGTTATTGTCCAAAGTATCACTGAACTTCTGATGGCTAAGTACAGTCTGCTTATCTCTATTTGAAAGAGTGCTGTACGGATTCGTTATTTCTAAAGGTCTTCTTTCCATTTCTATATAGATATTCTCCCTTCACATTTTGAAGGTTTGAAGAAGAGGATTGTTTTTCGAGTCACACTAAGTAAACATTGAATGCATGCAGGCTTAAAACTAAAGCATGCATGTTCTGTAGCAGCAATAAAAAGTGCTCGGCTTGCACGACTTCTGATGCTCAAGCGTTGCCTTGTTAAAATGCCAAAAAAAAAACAACTTTTTCTTTGCATTTTTTTGAGAAGTAAATCTCTTCCTTTGACATTGCAATACTTAAATTTTCGGTTGTGGGACAAATGATACTTATTTTACTGAATACTTTTATATTACAGATAAGGTGGATGAAATAGTACCAGTTTCCAAGCCATCAAGAATTGCAGACAATGCAACTGTGGACTCAAGAGTGGCAACTATTAAACAGCGGCCTTCTAGTAGATGTTTTCCCTCAGCTACAGATATGAATGTGAGTGGTAGCTATGAAGTACTGCTTTCATTTCAGAAACAGTTTGGGGGAGCGGAGGGGGTTGGCAGTATACAAGGCATACAACAGAACTGAGTTTATGAACATTGCTTTATATACTCATTTTGCTTTTATTATCTTGTAAGTTTAAGGCATGGTCTACTCTGCATTGCTAATAATAGCTTTTTAACAGAAGTCAGCGTTGACGTAAAACTTTTCTCATTCCATCCTTATTCTGAGACTGTCTCATCAACAGCATTGCTACCCCAGTGTTGCTCAGACAGATGTGAACTTATTCGGCCTTTGAACGGGTGAGACACTTGAAGGTGTCAATACAGCACTAACCCCAAGCTAAAAAATTTTGCTTAAAGTCAAGATATGCTATTTCAGTTTCAGCACCAAGAGTTAGTGCAGCTAAACAGTTTTCACTAATGTGAAGGTTTCTTCCGCTGCAAGTTTTTGTTATTAATAATGGCATATATAATATCTGGATTAAATAACACAGGATTATTTGTAAGGGAAGAATTTACATTAATACTATAGCATGTATTAAAAACTTAAACTCCAGAACTTTGAAATTGGATTGCTCAGTTGCACAGTTTGCTCTTAAAGAACTTTGCCTGTGAAAACTAATTGGTTTCATTGCGTGTTAAATGTGTTTTTCCATTACCCACGCCTCCAAAAGAGCATCAGATCTGGTACGACAAACACTTGGGCTGGAAGGAAATTAAGGCTGTTCTGAGAGGCAGAAAACAAGTACATTCATGAGGATCAGCAAGAAGGAGGGACAATTGAGTGCATATTGGGATTCAGGTGATGTTCCTCAGTTCCCAGCTGAGATGCTCACTGCCAGTGTAACCTTGTGCAAAACGCCTTGAGTCTGTGCAAGACTCCAGGGACAGGTCTGTTCTTCAGAAGCAAAGAGAGCATACAGCTTGGTGCAGAGTGAATGCTGACACCTATGCAGGTTTTTGAAGTGAATGACACAAAAGGTAATTGCTCATGCTTTGTGTTTCTTGCTGCACACAAAATGTGCTGGTATCTGAACATATTGCCTTGTAATTTCAAGTAACTCCACTTACAGCTGTTTTCATTTTATGAACATAGAACTAAAGCCCAGATTTCCTTTCCTCTTCACTTCCTCTCTAAAATAATACCAAATCTGTTATTTTCCATAACAACTCTTAAGTAAAAGGGACAGGGGTTTAGCAGATACGACAGCAGAGTTACTTACATGTGAGAGAAAGATTTGCATGCTTTAATGCTGTGGGGTTTTTTGTTTGCTTTTTTGTAGTCCATGTATGAGAGACAGGGTATTGCTGTGATGACGCCCACTGTACCAGGGAGTCCTCAAGGTCCTTTTCTGGGTATACCTCGGGGTACAATGAGAAGACAAAAATCTATAGGTAAAATGCTTCTGATGTATAGTTTGCTTGTGCCTTAATCACAGAATTTTAGTAACTTTGCTTCTTTCTTAAAGCATCTTTACCTCAGTGAATGACTGTGTAATTTTTATGCAAAGTTCATGAGAAAAGAAGTTTGTGTGTAAGATGGTATTTCCACAGGCTGCTTTGATGGCAGTAGACATGTATTATGGAACTAATTCCTTTCTTTAGAATGTACCCTCTAACAGGAAAGGGCAGTGAGAAGGCAACAAATTATCAGTACAAGCCCTTTGCAGTGCATTACCCAAGGCAAAATGATATTTCTTTTTATTTTGTTATTGAGGCAAAAGCATTGTAATGTTGTGTAGCTTACAAAGGAATCCCTATTGATCAAATGGAACAAAATTCACCTCTTTTCCATTCCAAATTATGACAATAGATGATTTCACAAAAGAGAAAAAAGCCAGATTTGGGCTTGTTTTGTTCTCTAGGAGTAATCTTACTAGTGATGTTTTCCAGTTTAGAAACACATTAAGCTGATGCAAAATTAGCATCTGAATTATCCCAATATTATCCTGTTTATTTATGTTAAAAGCCATATTTGTAATAATATAATGTCGTCTTTTGAAATGAAACATTATGATTTTTTCCCCAATAGAATCTTCATAGTCACCTTGCTAAGTTTCAAGTGCATCTTAAAAATTCATTAGTTTAGAAGTTGCGTTATTATGTGCGTTTATAGAGTGGGAGAGTAAGGCATAAACTACTCTTCTGCACAGAATGTCTTCCCTGTTCAGTAATTTTCAAAGCAAATGTGTTTCTCTACAGCTACCTTGGTGAAGCCTAAACCCAAACCGTTTGCCTACACGTCAGTGATCAGTTTAATTAAAATTCTGTAGCATCTTTTTTAGTTCTGGCATCCAGATTTCTGGAATTTGAACAAGAATGCTTATGGTAGGAATCAACAAAAAGCCCTCTTTCATAACTTTGCATATACCTCATGTCATGTGAAATGCACCCTGGCAGTTTAGGTTGGATACAGAAATAATCCAATGTGAAGGATCCCAGTAGAAGACTGTGTTTTAAATATACTTTCTGATTTTTAGGAATAACAGAGGAAGAACGGCAGTTTTTGGCACCTCCCATGCTGAAGTTTACCAGAAGTCTTTCAATGCCTGACACCTCTGAAGATATCCCACCACCACCACAGTCCTTACCTCCTTCACCGCCACCACCTTCTCCCTCTCTGTACAACTCCCCCAAATCCCTGACATCAAGGAGCTATGGAACTATTAAACCTCCATTTAATCAGAATTCAGGTGCAAAAATTACTTTGGTTAGGCCTGAGAGTGTGGGAACAATGATAAGGGACAAGGGGATCTATTTCAGACGAGAACTGGACCGATACTCTCTGGACTCTGAAGACCTGTACAATCGGAGTGCTGCATCTCAGGCAAATTTCAGGAACAAGAGGGGTCAGATGCCAGAAAATCCCTATTCTGAGGTTGGGAAGATTGCAAGCAAAGCAGTTTACGTGCCAGCCAAACCAGCGAGGCGGAAGGGGATGCTGGTGAAACAGTCTAATGTTGAAGACAGTCCAGAAAAGACCTGCTCCATTCCAATCCCGACAATTATTGTGAAAGAGCCATCCACCAGCAGCAGTGGGAAAAGCAGCCAAGGGAGCAGCATGGAAATAGATCCTCAGTCCTCAGAGCAACCTGGGCAACTTCGACCTGACGATAGCTTAGGTGTCAGCAGTCCATTTGCAGCAGCCATCGCTGGAGCAGTGAGGGACAGGGAGAAGAGGCTGGAAGCAAGGCGTAATTCTCCAGCCTTCCTCTCCACAGACCTGGGAGATGAGGATGTTGGACTAACAGCACCAACACCACGTATGAGGCAATCTAAATTTACTGACGAAGCAATGTTTAGTAGTGAGGATGGTTTTAGACAGCTTATGTCACCGTCTCCGATTCCCGCACCTA
Source organism: Loriculus beryllinus (assembly GCA_039877255.1). NCBI lineage: Eukaryota > Metazoa > Chordata > Aves > Psittaciformes > Psittacidae > Loriculus > Loriculus beryllinus. The sequence goes on along the minus strand of JBCJKH010046648.1, from coordinate 2,452 downwards.
GAGAGCCTGAAAATCTTTTTAATAGCAGTGAACCCAGCAATCAAAGCGATTCAAGGACATTAAATGCTCAGTCCAAAACGAAAGGTACTGAAAACAGTACAGTGGCAGCTAAGTCCACAAATGCACCCAGCTCAGATAGTTATGTTCACCCAGTCACAGGAAAGCTATTGGATCCAAACTCACCACTAGCCCTCGCTCTCTCTGCCAGGGACAGAGCCATGAAAGAACAAACCCAGCAGATTCCAGGCAAAGGAGACACTGTTAAAGCTGACCTTAATAAACCACTTTACATCGATACAAAGCTGAGACCCAATATGGAAACGACTTTTCCCGTTACTGCTCCTGTCGCTAGGCAAAACACTCGTGGCCCATTGAGACGGCAGGAGACCGAGAACAAGTATGAAACAGATGCAGGGAAAGAAAAGAAAGCTGAGGAGAAGAAGAACATGTTAATAAACATTGTGGATACTTCACAGCAGAAGTCAGCTGGCTTGTTAATGGTTCATACTGTGGACGCAGCAAAGTCAGATGAAGCGCCCGAAGATGAAGAGGAAAAGAGCACTGAAGTGGAATCCAACCCTGAAAACTCCCCACCAGAGAGGCCAGAGGGGAGTGAGGAAGTGGAAAGCGAGCTGACTGTGCCTGCTGAGCCTGAGCCACCGGCATCTCCCTGCAAAACCATCGTAGCAGCAAGCTCTGTGGACGACCCCGTCATCCTGCCATTCCGCATCCCTCCACCACCCTTAGCTTCCATTGATATCGATGAAGAGTTCATGTTCACTGAGCCACTACCACCCCCCTTGGAGTTTGCCAACAGCTTTGATATCCCCGACGACCGCGCAGCTCCCGGTTCGGCTCTAACAGAGATGGTTACACAAAGAAAGAATGGCACACCTTCACCCGCGCCATTTGCCCCCAGCCAGGCAACAAATTCCATAGACAGTAAAAAGCAAGTGGCTCTTTCAAACTGTTTGCCTGCCTCCTTTCTGCCACCCCCTGACAGCTTTGATAATGTCACTGACTCTGGGATTGAGGAGGTAGACAGTCGGAGTAGTAGTGACCATCACTTAGAGACAACCAGCACTATCTCAACAGTGTCCAGCATCTCTACCTTGTCCTCGGAAGGTGGGGAGAACGTGGATACTTGTACAGTCTATGCAGATGGGCAAACATTTCTGGTGGACAAACCCCCAGTACCTCCTAAGCCAAAAATGAAGCCCATAATCAACAAAAGCAATGCACTTTACAAGGATACGCTAATTGAAGAAACTGTAGACAGCTTTGTTATCCCTCCTCCCGCTCCGCCCCCACCTCCGATCAGTGCTCAGCCCAGTATGGCTAAAGTTGTTCCCCAAAGGACATCTAAGCTATGGGGTGACATGACGGAGGTGAAAAGCCCAATTCTCTCAGGCCCAAAGGCTAATGTTATTAGTGAATTGAACTCAATACTGCAGCAAATGAACAGAGAGAAATCCTCAAAGCCAGGGGAAGGATTGGAGTCACCTACTGGAACAAAAACTGCAAGTCTCAGTACAAGGTAAACGTAATTAACCAAATCATTTCTAATAAAGGCTGGATGTTTTCCATCCCTTCACTAACTTCTCCTGTAAACCACATAGATTAAAGAGGAATGTAGTCTCTATTGCACAGGTTTGCTTAATGAATATTCTGTGACAAACAATTTTGCATTCCTATGTTTTCAACATTTGTGTAGTACAGATCATGGGACAGGAGCTTCCCCAGTTTTCTCCAATTTCAAAGACAGTTTCCACAAACCTTTCAGTTGTTTTGGTGTGAGTTACTTAGATTTATTTTTCAGTAGTATTTTTCTCTCTTAAAAAAAAAATCATGTAAAATGTGGTGATAATTTATTTTTTCACCAGTGCCATAAATTATTTTGGCTTCAGACAGGTAAAAGTGGTTTTGCCTTGGCTTAATCCACATTCACTGTGTCATGTCATTTGATTCATGCTGATACCTCTCCTAATCCACTTTAACATGAAGTATAACGCTGTCTTAGAAAATCACTTCTTAAAATCACTCTGCACTACTCATGTTCTTACTAAAAAGTAATTTAGCTTCTCTACCACTTAGTATTACAGGTTTTAAGTTCCTACTTTCTACTGCTCATGCTTGTTAGTGAACAGTCTCTGATGTTTGCAGTTTCAAGGAGATGGCTTGTTGCTCCCAACAGCAGCATCCCCGGTAGTGCAGTGCAGTACATCTGCATATAGGTGGTTTCTGAAAGGTGCTTAGGTGATAAGTAACTTCCAGTAGTCAGACACCATTGGATAAAAGTGAAAGTAATTGTGTAGCCACATTTGTGTGGGATATGGACATAATATCCATGATGATGAAGAAAAAAAGAAAGGTAATTGTGTTAGTTTTATTGAGAGGCTGAGATATTTCTTTTGTGGTGTGGTTTGGCCTTACATACAGCTTGTAAATGTAC
>JBCJKH010046647.1:0-32182 GCA_039877255.1 Loriculus beryllinus | reverse complement strand
CCAAGCTTGCTCAACCGAAGGAACAAAAATGATTTTCCTGCCTGCGTGACCAAGTACAGGCAAAGACAGAGTTTTGCAAGTTTTACCTGAGTGTGACATGCTCTGCCCTGTGTGCTCAGTACATGGAATAGGGAGGAGATGATCAGGCAGGGGTAGTTTAGAATAAGAAGCGGAGTGGGGGAATATTAACTCTGTGGTTTTTAATCAATTCCACTTTAAAGTGGGGTATCAAACCACAATGCCTTTGCTGGCTTCAGCTTGGGTTTATGTCTGTGAGAACCAAGATAAGAGTTGAGCTAGAACCCATTTCTTTTACACATATTCTTATGCTTTTTCAGCTTTAATTTTTAGCAATATCTAAGATTCCAGTTATATACTATTTGTCCCGAAACTATTAACATTCTGGAATGGTATTTGAATCATCCCAACAACAAAGAGAAAAAGACCTTCTTTCACTATTTAACCAGATGCCATTAGACATCTGTCCTGTACCCAATCTTCATTTTCCTGCTTTTGTACTGGATTGTTTTGTTCAAGATGTAGTAGGACAGGATACCTAACAGAATTCAGTAAAATAAATGAAGCAACAAAAACACTGAAAGTAGACAGAAATAACTGATGTTACACTGTAGGGTTTGGAATAACACAGTCTGTCAAGAAAGCACTATGAGTTAAATCTCCCGATAGTACAATAATGTGATGTTTGTAGTAATATATTGTTGTTGTTGACTTTCTGTAGTGAAAAACATTCACACATCCAGTTTTACTGCTTTTGTTCTGTACTTCAGCAGTTCAGTATCAGAAATGGGACATGACAGTTTGATGTAACACCACAAACAAGAGAACCTCACTAATCTTTTCTGGCCAGGTCAGAGAAGACTCAATACATTTTTATTACTAGCAAATACTGCCCAACTAGACCTGCTGAAATGTGTTTTAAGTGCTGTAAAAGTTCACAGTTAAGTGCTTGTCAAAATCTTGCCCATACACAAAGCTCATCACTGTCTGCTATGCTAAATGGCAACTCCAACCTATTTGGTTTCTAGTGAGAATCTGGAGTTAATTGGTAATTAACTTACTATCAGATGGTTGATGCAGTCAGAGCATGTGAAGTTAAACCAGATAATTTAAGGTCCAATATGTTGTTTTCCTTGTTGCCAATACTCATTGATATCAGTACTTAAAAGTACTTCAAATTATTTTCTAAAAGGATATGATTATTTCTCACTATACTTATCATATAAAGTTTCACAATTAAAAATGTTATTTACTTTTGATGCCTAATGCTTAAATACTCCAGAGCACTGTCATACAGATTAGAGCAGACAACTATCAAATTAGTTGGAACGGAGTGGCTTTTAAAAGAACAATTAAACTGTAGCTAAAATCTAAATGGAATCACTGGGAGGAAGCACTGGAAATGGTGATTTCTTCATCATCTAAAACCTTTAGCTCGGAATCTGATCTTTATAGGCAATGTGTTGATATGAACACTTGGTGAAATTCTATAGTCCGTGATATAGAAGAGTGCAATTTAGATACAAATGTTGTGTTTGGCATTGAGATCTGTTAAATACAACATTTATGGTCATAATCCCGCTGAGTATTGCTTAGAAGCTTCTTCCTTCCTACTCATGGTACTGGGAAGAGAGTATGTTAGTGAGAAGAGTCCTTAGGCAATTGGAAAAACAATAATGACTGCTCTTGTCTTGTTTTATTGGTCTAGTTCGTAAAAAGCGGGTGGAAGCAGAGCGGCAGTAGCCACGCCATAGAGGATGCAAGGCAAGATTGGAGGCCACCAACAACCGCAGTCTCAGAGTGCTCATTGTTCAGAAGGGAGTATATAATGGGAATTGTTCATTTCTGTTAATGTCTCCTTTTAACCTTGAAAACACAGCCTGTTCGTTTTTAACTTTCAAGGTTAAATTTATTTTTTTGGGAGAAAGAATCACAGTTGTTTTGATTGTAATGGAAAAAACACCAAAATGTTTTGCAATATCTGAAGCCAATATGCAGAATCTTAACTGTGTTACTGAGCATAACACATAGTGATTCTGACCCTTATTTTAGATACCTTTTGACATGTTAAAATATGATCTTGTGTATGATAAGGGATTCTCTGCTGAAAATAGAAGTTTTAGGGCCAAGTTCTGCAATGCCTTATGTTTGTGAATAATCCTTTGTATATAGTCCTGCTGAACTAAATCCTGCAATGGGATGCTCCCAGGAGTAGAACTAGTAAAGCCAGTACAGGTTTGCAGGATCACACCCTTGAGCCTCCCTCCTGCGGCAGGATCTGGGCAACTGGAACAGCACCCTTCTACCTTCTTGGGTCTCCACCCATCCAGGTCCAAGTGTAGGATCATGCCTAGACATCTAAACGTTGTCAAAGCCTACTTGTTTACATAAGCTTAGGCTAGATGCATCATTTTGCAATGTTATTTGTTATCCTTACTCCACATTGTAAAGTAATAGTAGTGCTGCCAATCCTATAGATTTTGAATGTTTTGGTTTTTATAGACCAACAGATTTTTATTTGCTACTAGAATGCACAGTTTACAGCTATCAATCTTAATCTGAACAAGTATTCTCAGCAATATTTGTTTTGCTTTGAGCCATGTGTTGGACTTTTTTTAGTTCTAGTATTTATGTACATTCGTTAGTATTACAGAACTGTTCTCAGGACCTTTTAGATGAAGATTAATTAAACAATTAATCCAGGAAAGCAGCTGTGCTGCCCAGAAAAAAAACCATCAAAAGGGTAATTGTGACAGCTATGTAACTTACATTTATAGTCTCCAGTTCAGGTTTGTCCCTGTATCACAAAGCACTTAGGTATTCACATCAGCACTTACCTGAATAAAGGCAGATTTAAGCACATGCACAAATGCTTTTGCTAAATCAGAGCCTTAATTCAGATGCTTGGACACGACCTTAACCCGGTGGAAAGCACTCCTGAAGAAGCAGCAGCTAACCCCAATGCTCAAAAGCGTCAATGTTTTAGTAAGAATTCAGTCTGATGTTTCATTTTGTGTATTTTACAGTCTAGAACTGTTCTTCTACCACTGTTTTATCACTGCCAACAGTTGTCTCTGACTAACAGCCAGAGGTTCATTTTGCTTACACACATGCTGCAAGAGCTAAGGGAGACTCAGGTTAGGTGTGTCACACAGATGTAATGCTTTCAGAAAGCTGCAAAAATGACCTGGGACTAGAGCTGCTACCTGGGAAACACTGGTCTGTCATCCGGAACAACAGGGATGAAGCACTGCTTCCTGCAGATGATGGATGAATGCTGGAGGTCATGGTCACTACAGCATATTCCTGACCTGGGGAGAGAGCTGTGAGCCACTGTGCAGCTGGGCATCCAGGGATTAGAACCCAGGGGATCCCAAGAAGCAGCTGGTACACATTTCACATACTTCCCTGAGTGATGTCTTCATGACCAGAGCAGGGGTGCAAGCTGAGAGGATGAACCCTCCCTCTGTGCCTTTTATAATGGAAATAAGTAGGTCCAAGGCAACACTCTCTGTTTAACTCACTGTTAAATACTGGTCCTCACACTGGGGTCCAAACTGAGTAACATACACTCAAATCCCACTTTAGCAAACTATTCTAAGAAGCCTACTGAGCTGGGATGTAAAGAGCGTTATCCACAGTTTACCTCCCTAGAGAGCCCCCAGTCTTTACAATTTCCACCTCTCCCTCTCTTCCTCAGAATAAGGCTGAAACTTTGCCTTGCAAATAGAAAACGTAACACACCTCTTGCTGAGGTTTTCCCTTGATCCATTCAAGATTTGTTGTGAAAAACTTTGCTATCCCACTAAAAAAAAGTCAAGTTCCGTAACATAGTCATAACTCTGCATGGGCTTAAAGAAACAGTCCTTGAAACCTCTGTGGATTACCACGGGAACACTGGACTTTGCAGCTCAAAGTCTTATGGATAAGAAAAACCCTCATCCCCAAAACCTAAAGATTATGGTTACTAACAAACATCAGTGCCCCTATGTCTTCCTCATTTGATCCAACCAAGGGAATCCCAACTATTATTTTTTTTAAATGTATTTTGAAGATTTTTTTTCACTGTAACTTTTTTGAAGGGCAGTACATGTATGTGTTGAAGGGAAACAAGTGCAATCCATACTAGTCTTAATTGCTATTTAAAGTGTTGGTATTTGCATGCAGCAGTTTTACAAGGATGGAATGGTCTGACTGCTCCATGATGCCTGCAGTGTGTCATCCTGTATAGCTTTGCTCGGAGCCACACAGTGGTTATATAATCTGGTGGCTCCATCCACATCAGCACCATGGACCAGTGTACCTGGCTAGGGAAGGTCCTGAGGGCTCTCCATCCCTTCTTGTGCCATGCTGTCTGCACAGGCATGTTTCCTTTGAAGGGAGGATTCCTCAGGCACTTGAGAGTATCTGTTCAAACACCAGCCCCACCATGCACTAGCAGACAGTGCCTGGAGCTCTATCCCCATGGCAGGGACCTGGGGGGTCCGGCTCCTTCTGGCGTGCATGAAGAGAATTCCTCAGCCCTGGCCATTCTCTCCAGGCAGCTGCTGCCAGCCCCTGCTGGGTGTCTCAGTGACCAGGGACATCTCTGTGCTGCCTCTTGTGTGTGCTCCACACAAGCTTGGCTGTCACCTGGCCTTGAGCATCACAAGTCAAATAACTGCAACAATATAAAGATCTGTTTAGTACAACAGCAGCACACAATGGTGATGCTTGAAGGCAGATATTTGTATTAGTATAGGTATAATATCATTTAGCTGGATAAAAATCTCTGCAACTAACATGAAGGGGGTTGGGATGTGACTATTTTAAATTCTACTTTCTATTCTCAGTACTGAATGGAGAACAGGGACAGAAAAGCCCTTTTTTCTTAAGCAAACATTCAGGAGTAACTTTGTCTGGTTTTGCACATTGCTTCTCGTGTTGACAGCTTCAGTTTGGTTTGTATTTTTTATACTTTTTTCATGGAAAAATCTCAACTTCGTACGTGTCCTAACATATATGTGAACAATGTGTGCACTAAGGACCATATGTGTACATGTATAACTCTAGATGAAGATGTAATCTCTGGAACAGAAGTAACTGCATGCGCACGGTGTGGTGCATATTACTCAAGAGGGAGAATCACCAAGCTATGTAACAGTGGCTCCCCAGCATCACGGGTTTTCTAAATAAATCGTCATAAAGGATTTGGCTTTTGCAATTTCTCGTGGTTTTGGGCCTTGAATCAAGCCTCCCTTGATGCTCTGGCATCTTCCCCCCACAGTAAATGCACTGGGCTGGACCTTTGTGAACGATAGTTGAGTGCTCAGAACCAGCACTGAGAGTAGAGAAACCTCTCCCCAGGTTTAACAGACTTCCTAGATTTAGCTACATAAACTTATGGGACACAACAACATGTATCCCAAAGTCTTGGGGAATTGGGTGATGTCATTGCCAAGCCACTTTGTTCTCCACATGGTGTCTCAGCAATTTTCCATATGGCACTTCATTTGGCACTGATGTCTTCTAGGATATACATAGGCTCTAAGCTTCAAAGGAATCCAGGGCATTGTGAAACACCTAAAAGCACAGACTGAGTTAAGGAAACGGGCAAGTTGACCCTTAGAACTTATAGCTGCACCTTAAAAGACACTGCAAAATACACGTAACTACACATAATACACATAAAGATAGTTAAAAAGGAAACCCCAGAACTCCTCCCCACAATGTTCTTTGCGATCCCAAAGAAGGTCACAGTTTACCCACAGTAAAAACATCTTCCCTACCCATTTAAAGGGAGCCTTTTGTTATGTTATTACTTTAACTCCAAAATCTCAGAGTATCCTTTGCTCTCTCACATGTTAGAAAAAATAGGACTCCTCAATAAAATGAGGAAATCTCATAGTGAAAGGAGATATCCATGTCCCAGTACGTGGTACTGCTGGGATTCACAGAGACTATCATCAGAGGGAGTGCTCATGGAAACTATGCAATGCAATTCCCAGACCCTCAGTCGTAAGGGAAGGAGAGAGTACAGCTGCAGAGAAGCTCAGGAGGTCATGCACTCCCATATCCTATCTCCAACATGGGGTTTTATTTTTCTACACACTTCATAGCTTTTGCAAAAAGACTGGGTTTGGTCCTACATCCCTTCCATTACAAGGGTTGTGTTGAAGTCCCTTGGGATTTTGACTATAAATGTAATATATGCCAAGGAACACAAATACTGTATCCCCCCTTCTCAATCTGAGCCTTTATTTTAGGAATCAGCTTCTTCCCTTCCATTTTTCAGAATGGAAACTTTGTACACAAAGGACTGAAAAATAACTAACATAGAAAAACGATTGATACTATTCTTACAGTCTCTTAAGCATGCATCTTCGTATCTTTCCTATTCCAATCTGTTCCATTCCTCTCCCAAGCCTGAGCAACAGCAGTGCAAGCCCCAGGTATCATACTTTCTACAAGGAATGCCAGGTTGGTCTCCCCAGGAACATGATAAGGAGCAACAGCCTGAACTGCAGCGAGCTGCATTCACTATTGGCCATCCATCTCCTGCTGCTGCCATACAGAAGGTGCCTTGCTTGTATTCTTTTGATACATAGACACAAAAGTAAAACCTTCTATTTTGGCTTATACAGAGACTCGATGAAGTTTTAACACCAAAGAGGCACAAGCTGACTGCATCTTCTGCCATACCGCAGCAGCTCTGCTCTGCCGGTGTATTTCTCTGACCACAGCCAGGAGCTCTGCACTCTGTGCCCAATGTCAAGCTGCTGCCAAACCTGCAGAAGGCTGGCATTCAAATACAGCTTGTGGAGAGCAGACTGCTAGGGAGAGAAACCACAGGGCAAGTGCTCTGTTGGGTGTGAGGACGTTGGACAGAAACCACTAAACCACACAGCTCTCAAATCATCTTTTCAGCTATTTTAATAGAGGACAGCATTTGCACATTAAAATCAACAACCAGCAAGGAATCTGTCATTCTAATCTGTTTCAGCTACAGCAAATGTCTGTCTGAATGGAGCAGAATGGTCAATGGCATTTGAGATTTCCTTTTTGAGGAAGGGGGGGACACAGCAGAACTGTGTTCAGCTAGTTCCCAGGCACAACAAATTGCTTTAAATATTCATGCTTTCCTAGTCCATTCCCGTAAAGCAGATGAGCACAAACAAAAGCAGCATGAGGGGCCTCCCTTAATGAGGGTCTGTTTGCTTCTTATAGAGAGCTGCTGCCTTTATTGGGTCTGACATTAGGTAGACTCACTCAATGAGCAAAGAGGGAGAAAACAAGGCTGTCAGATAAAGCCATCACATGCACTGTTTCACTTTATCTTTTCTGGTAGGGACACTGCTGGTAGTATATTGAACAGAATCTGGAAGCAACATTTCATACATGCAAGTTGTTTATGTCCCAGCTGTCACTACAGGTGCAGGTCACCTAAAAGCTGCCTAGGCTCTCAATCTAGGTAATGAACACTACATATAAATAATTCCCCAAACCTGAGAAGCTCACATTAATTCCACCATTTGCCCACAAAAAGGTTATACAGTCATCATCTGTCTAAATGAGCATTAAAAGCTTTCAGATGGTGATGGTGGAGAACGAGGTCACTGTGTAGAAGTGGCTGGTGAACAGGGGTGTTGGCATTCTTGGCTGGTTCGTACTCTGTCAACATTGGCACACTGTACACACTGGGTTTCATCACCACATCAACTAGGTTGCTTAGAGGCCAAATGTGTTATCGTTGTGACAGTTAACTCTGCATTCTGGAACTGAAAAGACAGAGACATGGGCAGGAGCTGGTGGTGAGGCCTCCCCATGGCCAGCTTCCCCAGCTGCCAAGCAGCAATGGGTGGCACAGTTGCTCTATTCCATTCCTGTATTTTTTCCTGCATGCCTGTAGGCTGCTTGGAGGGGAAAAAAGAAGTGTCACTAAATGTCTCAAACCCACTAGAAAATAAGGATAGCCCCTCAGAATAATCTCCTTTAAACTTTGGTCTTCAGAACTGACTGCTCTGTGGCTGCTGATTAAAGCTCCAGTTAAGCTCCTCTGCCTTTCCACACTGGCTGTTCCAGGTTAACTACTGTGACATCTTCTTAAACACACCACAGGGAAGTTTATGGCACCTCTCCTGAGTCTGGAGTAAGGTCAGGAACACATCTGCTGAAGCTGGACCTGGTTACCTCACATATAAGTTGCTCCCCTTACAGCGCTTTTGGCAGAGCCCTTATCTTGCATGTGTTTACGGAAAAAACCAGAGTGCCTGACAGAAGGGAAATGGAAGTTTGATTGTCATAAGGGGACAGAAGTGCTCAGCAGCTGTGACAAACCCAGCCAGCAGGGACATAAGCAGTTATGCCACCTGCCAAGAGCTGAGTCCTTTCCAGCATTAGAGATTCACAGAGTTTGAAAGTTCATTTCCACAACAAGAAAGACTGAAGGCTTAAACAAAGATATGACATTTAAAAATGCATTTGCTTCCACTTGGTACACATTTTTTCAGTAAAACGAGACAGTTGTACTTACTCTTCTCATTATTTCCTATTCTATTTTTGTACCAATAAGAAAAACCAATTAAAAACATGATTTCCCTTCACTTCTGAGCCTTTCAAACTGACTTTAATTAAATGAACAAGTCTGAACAAGTTGCTGTTAATATCTGTACAATGGAAAACCCACTGTTTCCAAGAAGAGGCATGATCCTGCATGCCCTGAAGTCAGCTGGGACTCAAACCTGCACACAGCCAGTGCCCAGAAGAGCAGCAATCCCCAGAGGCAGCAGCTGAAGTACCTGCTGGTGGACTCACTGGACTGTCTTGTGAGCTTGGAGTCAGAACGGATCACTGCAAGGATCCAAGGAGATCTGGGTGCTGAATGGCAGACTTGCAAAAGGTTTTGCTTATTGTTTTTCCAGTGATGCATGCAGTCATTGTAGTGTCCAGCCACACCACTCCTATCAGTATCATATAAGCTGTTGCAAAGGCCACAAAGGTGTGTATTTCACCTTGGTGGTACAGGTCACAGCTTTGACTGTGAGTTACTTCCAGCTCCTGCTGATTTGAAACTGCTTGTTGCTTTATAATAATGATTCTATATGGTCTCATTTTTCCATAAAAGGGACTATGGGGCCACCTACTCTAGCCTGTTGTGCATCTGATATCTTTTACATTGCATGCCAGTACCCAGCCTATAATTTCTTCAGGCTGAATACTTGCATCATTTAGAATAAAAAGAAGTTGACATGAGAACAGTGTTCCAGAGAATAAGCAGTGCAACTGCAGGAATGAGCTAGGTATGACATTCTGCAGATATTCCTATGTGCTGACAATAAAATCCACCTGCTACAGAAGAAGTGAAAAGCCTAAGGTCTGTCAGCTCAGCTGGGCTGGAGGAATATTAGCTCAGAGATTAAGTCTTACCTCTGGACACATGAGTGGTCTGGCACACAAGATCTGCCAGAGATACTAAAAAAGCATTGGCACCAACCTTCTGGATTCTTTTATGGAAGTTCACATCGAGTCCAATCATTGGCTCTGCTTGGAACTTAACAAAAGAGATCTCAGCAGTCTAATTTACTTGAAAATGTCTAAACCAGTGCCAAGATAATCAGCCCTTTGGATGACCCTTTGAATCTCCTCCTCTGAATAAAGCTGCTGTGAACTTAAAGAGAAATTTACCCCAAAAAGAACTTAGATACCACAAAGGGTTCATACAGTAAAACTGTGGCCCAAGCTCTGAGCAATCTGACATTGCACACTAGAGTTTAACCGCATCACCACTGAAATGAGCAAGCACTTCTTAAGTGCTTTCACTCAGACCATGCCCAGCACCTGCAGTAATCATCAGCGTGCTGGTGATGCATCTACCTGGCAGGAGTTTAGAACAGATACTGCTGCTGTGCTGAGCTGTATTTGGAAACACTCTCTTACCTTGCAGCACAAGACACAAACAGTACTCCTACACTGTGAAGGAAAGCCCAAGAAAGCAGCAAATTACTGCTCATTGACACAAAATCAGGCTTAGTTTGCTGGGTTTCAATAGGGAATACACATGTATTGTGTTGGAAACACCAGTCACCTACTATTAATATCAACTTATTGCAAAGGCAAATGGCACCGTTAGCCTCAACAAGTTTTACAAGCAGCAGGAATGAGAAAATGAGCTCTGAAACCAGTGCTGGCATTCCATGAGGTGCCCTGTGCTGTACAGCTCCCAGTCCCCTGCTGTGGCTTTGGGTAGGTTAGTACTGGTGCCTGCTTTGCCAGGGACACCAAATACAGCAGGTCTGCCTCCAGCAACAGAAGTCACAGGATGACAAACAAGTTACTTATGGTTAACTGAAGAGGGAGGGGAGGTGGGAAGAAATTTGGGCTGAATGTGTGGGCCTCACTGTAAATGTACTGAGATTTTCATAAAGCTGAGGAATATACCAAGCACATAAAATTAGTAATTTTCACATGATCCATCTTTTATAGAATTCTTTAAACTGGGCATTAATGGCTACATCTCAGGTTGCTGATAGCCAGAACACTCCATCCAATGTCAACTTGACACGTAAAAATAGGTCCTTTTAATACGTGCTTTAGAAGGGGTGACTATCAATTGCACTCCCCCTTTGACTGGTACAGCTGACATTTCAGTTTGTGGACCATCTTCAAATCATTAATAAATAGTTTGCTTGCATTCTGCAAACAGTTTTGGTGCAAAAGTGTAAAAACACTCAAACAGCAAGTACTGTACATATCCTTCCCACTACACAGGTGGAAACTAAGACAAATATATTCAATACTTTTCTCCCATTCACTCAACAAAATGTCAAAAATAGAAGTCCCTTGATGTTTCCTGTAGCAGTTCCTACACAGCCTGATGCACTGCCCTGTCAACAAGGATTTATTTACTAGTCATGTGCTTGTTTTCCAGTGGAGCTCACTGGGGCTGCAGTAATACGTCCTGCTTCTCCTCTGATCTCTGCAGTGAGTCACTGAAACCTTTGCTCACTGTCTGGGTAGGAGCAGCGTCACCCTCTCCACACACACACACACACACCAGCAGCAGGAGGGAGCAGGAGCATGACTCAGGCTGGAGCATCCAGAGGCTGTGCTGCCATGGAAACTGCGCTTTAACCACTGGATTACTGAGACCAGGCAGCCTTAATTAATGGCTTAATTGTCACTCCTTCCTTTCTCCCACAGTCGTAATATTTACTGCACTTCAAGCAGACAGCAAAGAGCAGAGACTACAGCCAGTCCACACAGCATGTGGGAGAAAGTCCAGATCTTCAAGGAGGACTGATGAAGGGCACTGGGTGGCCTGACCATGACCTCAAAAAAGAGCAGTGCCACTGGAAAACCTGAGTGAGATTCACAGCTGGCACCTGCCAACCTCTAACATTCAGAAAGTCCCTTCAGTATCAGAGCAAGGAAGCAAAAGATACACTTGGAATCAGAAGCTGTCCCCGGTTGTATCATTGATCATGGGAGGAAGAGGTCAGGGTTTGTCCATTCTTCTCCTGGTGGGATGACTAAGACCTACCAGAAATAAGTTCACATCTTCTGGTAGATGGACAGTGGACCACTAACCTTCAGGAATCCAAAAATCATGGGCTAAAAACTACCACAGCATAGAATTAAAAACTGGAGATGCAGTTGGAAATTGCAGGGCTATTTTGCTGTTTTAGGTGAGAGTCTATACAAGTAATCGTTCAGGAAAGAGATACAAAAACTCAAAAGACAACAAGAAACACTAACACTACATACTTGTAAATTTTAGGAATGACATTTTTGAAACTCTTTATAATAAAGGAAATTCCAGTCACAGCATGTGCTATGGGAAGACATCAATCCAGAGTGGATGCTGAAAGTCATTTCCTAATAAAGAAAAATCAGCTTGGGACAGGTATACAACAGGTACTGTAAAGATCCACTTTCAATGACAAGCAAGTGAAATCCACTGAAATAATAGGGCAGCCTGTGAGTTCTATAGACCATATTAAGTATACAAGGAAGACAAAAAATATCAAAAAATAGAACACGAAGAAATCTGTTTTTCCAGATGTGAAAACCTGCATTCTCACAGGCCTGATTTAAACATATTTAAACTCATCCCTAAATTATTGCATATCCAGAATAGCACATACCCACTGTAAGCACTCAGAACTGTTCAGCCATATCCTGCTCTTCCAATAGAGCGGAGTGGAGCAACATCACCATTCCATGAGTATGTGGCCTTTACAAGGTTTTCATTAGAGGTTTTCAGGATTGATGACTCAGTGATGACTACTTCTAACAGCTGAAAGAGATTCATCTATTCTTAATGACAAGGTCATCACATATATCACAGCTACATTCATATGCTCATCACACCATTGGATACATCACTAAAAGTCTAGTCAAATTACAGAGCCCAGATCTCACTGACCCTTTGCACTACCTTTCTAGTTAATACATCTTGCTCTCAGTCATTTTTATGCTGTTGGAGAAAGGGCTACTGATCTACTAGCACTGCATTGAGAATCTCCATTTTCCCTTTAACTGAAAACACTCAAGTTGATTTCTGCTTTCCACGTATAAAATAGGTTTAAAGTAAATAGTACTACTACTACGTAAGAGGCACACAATAAGAAACAAGAGAACGAGGCCAGCATTATTCCTCTAATTGCCTGATGTCCACAGCAAGAAAGGATCAGCAGTGTGGGGAATAAAACCAGAGCTCTGTCCTTTCATGACTATAGTTTGACTTCAAGGTTCAAAGTCTGAAGTGCTTTTTCTCTTAATGTAGATTACATAAAAGGCTTCTCCAGATACGGCCAAGCTTCTAGCTAAAAGCTCTGACTTGTAAAGAGCTCCCTACTTTAATACTGAGTGACGTAAATCAGCATTTGGACTTGCTCCTCTGCCGCACTCCTCAGATGCCATTTTCTGTCATCAGAAAAAGCTCCTGCTGAACTTGCCTTACTAGGGGCAAATGACTGACCTGCCCAGAAGAATTTCCTGAGGATTGTCTGGAGAGCTGAGGGCTTCTTTTGGCTCAGGGAGGAGCAGATACATTCTTTCTCCAGAACATCACTTTCTCTTCAATGAGTTATAGAGAAAAACCTGTCTGGGTGCTGAAGGAAACATAACTAACAATGTTCTCTCCAATGAGAGCACATTCTCTTGCCCTGTGCTTCATGCCTGAGACATAGTGGGGTTTGATGTTAACAAGGTAGAACTAACCTATTTACAGTGTTGTTGCCAGGATGACAGAGGGAAGATTAAACTTAATTTTCAAAATGACCAGTCCAGTTGTAATAAAGAACATAGAGCTTTCGTCCCATTCCATATGCAATTTGGGAGTAGAACCATGATTTTAATTTGAACCCAGATCAGACTGACCTGAAAGGTCTGTTACATGTCACACCACACAGTACCCAGACAAAATATAAAACCAGGTAGAAACTGATGCCATTTGTGGTGAGACTGGCCTGAGTCTACTGAAATTCAGTGCAAATAGTTAATTGCCATCCAGCAACAAGGAGCAGCTACACTGCTGGGTGACAGCACAGCTGAAACAATAGCAGCATCATCCCCACCAGATGTAACCACCCAAAACAAAGCCACACTCAGGGAAGACTGAGGGAGACAGAGGTCACTACAAGGAAATGCTGCTACACTGCCAAGATTTGGTGTTATCTCAGGACTAGAGAGCCTGAAAGAATACAGACAGAAAACCAACATGTACTAATAAGTAACATGTACTAATGTAATAGCCAGTACCTTAACATTAAACCTTACAAGCTGTCAGTGAAGCTAAGGTAGATTTTGTACACAGATATGTTGGCAATTGAGATGATGAGCAGAAAACCTTGCAAGAAAACACACTTGCCAAGAGAATTCCTTACCAGTGAGTGCAGTTAGAAAAATGACTGAATGGTACAACACCTGCATGTCCACTCCAGAGCATGTTTCTGTGTAATTTTTAGTGTGATCACTTTTTGAAAAATAAACTCAATCATAGGCTCCACCTTTGAAATGTTGGCTTTGAATACACATTCTACTTGGTTTACTTGTTTGCCAGATTTAACATTCAACAACAGAAGTCTGCCTGTTTACACAACCAGATCAGGAGTCGGTGATGAAGAAACAGAGCTATGAGATGTTACAAAATGGACCTCAGGATATAGTTCAAGCAAGGATGAGTAATGGCTCAGATGTGCGTCAAAACCAGCCACCATTAAGATGTTTGGGCTGTTAATCTTGAGATTTGCAATGCTGTTAGATTTAAGTTATTCAAGGACAGAAATACTTATGATTCATAAAGAGGTTTTTAAGCAGATGAGTCTAAGCCCTGCACTGGTAGTGATCAGGTAGTGCTCTCACTGTAGCTTAGGTAATCACTTGGGCCAATTAAAAGCTACAAAACTAGCTCTAAAGATTGCATGTGCATTTGTAACAGCTCTTTACATTTTACAGAGCCGGGAGACTCAACTGAATGAGAGGTCCCAGTGTGCCATGCAGAGCCCAAATATCTAGGCAAAAGCATAGTTACCATTGCAAAAAAGATTACAAACTAAACCAGCAGTTTTATTACCTCCAATTTACAGTTCAAAATTACAAACTCTTGCCTGCCTCCACTGTACCTGACGTATAGAAACCCAGCTGCATTTGCCTTCACGTATTCTGCTCTCTCCAGTGACCTGAAGGCCAAGTACCTCTTAAAAGCACCTGCAGGCAGGAAGGACCAGCCCAGGCACAACTGGGTGCCCAGAGACCTCACTCAGCCTCCACAGCAGAACAAGGACTCCTCACCTCCTGGTCCTCGCCCACTGCACTCCACAGAAAACCTTCTTTGGTTTCAGGTGCTTTCCCCACAGAAACCCCACACAGGCAACCAGGGCCATCACAGCCACTGAGCTACAACTCAAGCAGATGCCATCCTACTGGGGAGAAAGATCTGCCTGAAAGAACCTTTTATGTTTCCACTTTCAGGTTTAATGTAAACACCAAACCAAAGCATCAAGTCCTTTTAAATGAAGAAAGGAAAAGTGTACAAGTTTATAAACAAAAAAAACTGCTGTTCTTTTTCAGGACACTGAGGCACTGGAGAACATAATGTGTATTCATGGTGTGAATTATACAAAAAATTCAAAGAATCTTTAACTGGAAAGTAGCATTTCTTTAATTCAATTTGTATTTTTTTTTTACACAGAAACATTTTAATTATTTCCAAAAGGTCCACTATTGAAAGTGGTTTCTGACTTCTACTTTGAAGCAAGTCTAACAGCCACAAACACCACGGATTTAAAAGGTCACTGCACAATCCAATCTCAGTGATTAACATTTTCCTTTGTAGTTATGACTATACTAAAATAATGATCACAATTCACAGGATGATTAAACACATCTATTAATTTTACTCCAGTAAAAACAGGCTGATGAATCTTTGTATAATCAAGCTGGCCAAAGCTCAGTTCGTGACACATTTTCACAACACGTTTTCCTTCAAGGAAATTAATTGCCAGATGAAACAAAAAAAAACCAACTCTTGTTCAAAACCAGCTTTTTCTTATTCAAGGCTGTGAAATAGGATCTCAATTTTAGTACCTAATTCAGAGCCAGCATCTCAGAACTACTGCTGAACATTTTCCTTTTGCCTGCTAATTTTAAGGCACTCGTCGTTGCCCTAGAAGGCATGTAATTGTTTACTGTAAGAGTTCCCATGCTGTTTGAGCCATTTGTACAAATATTCACTAAGTGCACTTCATAGGAGGTGAAAACCCCTGCAAATTCACAGAACTTATGCCGTCAAAGCCACTTGTTACCCACAGTCTTATCTTTCTGTGAGAAAACTTTAGCAGACCTTGATTTTAGATTTCATGTATTTCTCAGCAGAAACTTGGCCTGATTGCATGAGCAGAATGCACCCTCAACCAATTAATATGTAATAGTTTACTTTTAGAAGTTGTTTCTTGCATATTTTGTACTCAATTTACATTTCATACTCATCAGTCATATAAGTGAGCAGAAGTACACTGATACATGAAATGATACTTTTAATGAAGGAAAGTTAGCCTCTTGCCCTGTCAGACAATTAAAACAGTAATTAATGAAAGCAGATGGCAACTAGGTCATAACACTTAAGAGATTAATATATTCAGTACTTCTTGTTTCTCAATTCATGCATTAAATACTGGTGGTCAGCTTGCCAAGTTCAATCTGTATGACTAAATGCATGGAAGTGGAGTGAGGAGAAAAAAGTCTAGCTCTTTTTGCTAGAGTCACACTATTCATTATGCTTCAGAAGAGGACAAAGACAATAAAAGGGTCTGAACACCCATCTCAATGCCACCCTAATTCCCCAGCATCCATACAAAACAAGGACCAAATCATGACAATCATTTTGGGTTTGGTTTTATTCCCCCCCCCCTTATAAAGTCATTGGAGAGGCACAGACAGCTTTACAGAGACTCTGGCTCCAGAGGGTTGTTCTGACTTTTCCTGACATGCGCTTGAAGCCTTTGAGCTTTTTGTTTCCAGCTATGGAGCTGTGGAGGTGAGCTCTATGTTTTGTACGTATGAGGTCAAGACACATCTCCTGACCCCTCTACTGGATGGATTCCTTACCCCTTGTCTCCTTCATTTTCTCTTTCCTTTTTTATGTGGCATACTCTTCTAGAAGCAAGATACTGAGCAATACATAAATGAAGGCATCGCTTAGGGGTGCCATGTTAGTGATCAAACTGCATGTTTTTGATGAAAATCCTGGCAGCCATAAACATAACCACTATAACAAATAAGTCTCTAAAGGGCTTTATATAATTTTTACAAGAAACTCAATCTTGATACTAAATGCTAATTAATTCCATGATTATTTCCTAATGGAGTAAGACTGAGGGATGTTAACCAGGAAGCAGAAGACAACTGATTCTGAGAAACTGAAGATTTCAGGCTCTTCACACGGCATGGAATTAAGTGACTCAAATCATCTTGAATGAACCAGTTAACAAAAGAAGATGTGAGGCAAGTTCCAGGAAATGTGTATGACAATAGCACAGATGTTTGCATAAAGTGTTTGTGCTCTTTCAGCTAATTCCTCCCAGTGGCTCACTTGACATCTTGGAAATATTTGCACAGCTGCTGCTAATGACAGGACACTAACAGGACAAGGTAGGTGGCCCACACCACTCTGCTCAGGTGAACTAGCTGATGGCAGCAGTTTGTTCTGCAGTTCTTCCACTCCATCAGCTTGATGGCCAGCAGCGGAGTTAATCTCAGGAAAAAGGAAAACCCCCGGTGCCAAAGAATAAAGTGACAGATTGGCACAGTCTATTTTAGAGAAGAGCTGCCACATCTAGTTAGTATCATACACAGATTTACTGCACAGTAACAAATGGATGCTGGGCTGAGCTTGGAAACTAAAGCCAAAACTATACTGAGGATTTCAGCCAGGAAAGGGAAAGAAAAATGCTTTTCTGCATTGAATCACAGGGAGCAAGTGTTCATATTTTACTACTGTTCTCCATTTTGTTCCCTCCATTTCCTTTCAAATTATCTTTTTAAGGATACAAGACAATTCATTATGCTATACATGATCAAATTTGAAATTCAAGGGAAACAAAAATTACTTGATGTAAGCAGCAAGTAAATCAATGGGTTCCTATTCAGTTCAGGTTTCTCAGTATTCTGCCAACATACCTCATCTAAACTCTGTAGAAAGGGATAATCAGTATAGAAAGCTTTCATAGAAAAAAACCCACTGCACCCCCCCCAACAAGCAAAACATTAGGTGCTTTGATATAATTTCTTTTACAGAAGAACCAGACAATTTAAATATGAATCTTAACAATGAAATCACTACTAATTTATTAATTTGCAACTGATCACATTAATCTATTGTTTCTATTTATTACTCTATGCCACTGTATATTTTACTGCTTATGTTTGTGCCTACTGTTTTAGTGTAAGAAAAATAATTTGATATACTTATCGGTGTTGGCATAAATCAGCACTGTTATACTGTATTTAATATTAATGTTTAGTATTAGAGATAACCACTGCTTCGAGTACTCCAACTTATTAACTTCTGCTCTAGAATTAGCTGTCCATAGCATCTGCTTGCCAGTCTGGCATTCATGTTTGCAAATTCAGAGCATAAACTTGTTATGCACCTGGTTTATTTCTGTAATATTCTGGTAATTTCCTTTCTATGTTCTTGCCTGTGGTAATAACTGCCCAGACGGTCTTCCCCTACTTTATTTGGATGGGGTTTCAGACAGGTAAAAGCTGGGTAAAAGCAGATGAGGTGCCAATACAGTCATTTGAAAAATCACATTTTATGGCCAGTACCAGAGTCTTAACCAAGGAGCTCTCAGCAACTAGAAATGGAGATGTAAATAATTTCTGAGAGAGCTCATTAGTACAGGAAGTCTTCAGCTGAGCCAAGTCATCAAGGAGATTATTTTACTGGCACCATTTGACAGATATTTCATACAGAGGCTCTCAGAGGTCTTCATATACTAACACAGGCCATACAGGCATATACACATAGACACAACTATTGCAAAGACTCATCACTCAAGGGATGGTGAGTAAGAATCAGCTGGTCACTACAGGAAGTACTTTACGGGCTGAGGATTGAGCAGTGGTGGTGAGGAAATAACTGAGGAAAAAAACCCAGACACATATATATATATAAATAAATATATATTTATAATACCAAACTGGCAGCTGAAGAGATTCTAAACCAACAGGGAAGTAGGCAACTTAAATAACCAGTCCTGAAGGGCTCCCAATAGAAAGGACTCTGCAGCTAAGAAACTATTTGGCATGTCCTTATATACTTATATCTGACTCCACAAGCATGCTGATGCTTGCACAGACGAGCCTATCACTAAATGTGTTAATGCAGAAAGAATGCATGCGATTTTCACATTGTGCACGATGACAGAAGTTTACAGTACCTAAGAAAAGTACTATCCTCTGTCTTTATGAAAAGAGCATGAAAATACTCCCAATAGGACACACTTGGTACTTACCAGAAGATTTAATAACATATAGGTAGTAGGATTATATATCCCTTTGGATAATTAGCCTACAATGAAGCATGGAAACAGTATTCTTCAAACACCCTGGGATGCTAAAAACAAGGTACTCACAAAACACATAGCACCCTTCACATAAAAAACCCTTCCTCATTTGTTTTCGCTTCTTAACTTATAGACAAAACAAGTCACACACTGACACACTTTTCAGTGGCCCAGAAAAACAAGCATCTCCAAGTTAAACCAGTACACTAAGCTATGACTTACTGACTGGGAACCCAGCCTTCTTATGCTTCTAGCAACACTGCTGTAAAGACTAATCTCTGGCATAGAGCTGTGGTATAAAACTGAAAGCAGTAATGCTTCAAGTTGCTTTTCTACAAGCCATCTTTATCCATCCTTTTATTAACTCTTCATCTTGTACCTTCCATGCACAACTAAAGGCTGGATGGAGAGTGGATTCAGAGCAGCCCCGAAGAGAAGGACTTGGGGGTGTTGGTTGATGAGAAGTTCAACATGACCTGGCTTCAGCGTGCATTTGAGCCCAGAAACCAACCATATGCTGAGCTGCATTAACAGGAGCATGACCAGCAGGTCAAGGGAGGTGATCCTACCGTTCTACTCTGCTCTTGTGAGACCCCACCTGCAGTTCTGCGTTGAGCTCTCAGGCAACAACACAAGAGCGACACTGAGCTGTTGGAACAAGTCCAGAGGAGGCCACAAAGATGTTCCAAAGGCTGGAGCACCTCTGCTATGGAAAAAAGCTGAGAGAGCTGGTCTTGTTCAGCTTGGAGAAGAGAAGGTTTCAGGGAGACCTGATAACAGCCTTCCAGTACCTAAAAGGGCATACAAGAAATTGGGGAGGAACTTTTTACAAGCCCATGTAGTGACAGGACAAGGGGGAATGGTTTTAACCTGACAGAGGGAAGATTTAGATCAGACATTAGGAAGAAATTCATCCCTGTGCAGGTGGTGAGGCACTGGCACAGTCTGCCCAGAGAAGCTGAGGCTGCCTCATCACTGGCAGTGTTCAAGGCCAGGCTGGATGGGTGTTTGAGCAATCTGGTCTAGGTCTAGTGGAAGGTGTTCCTGTCCATGGCATGGGGTTAGAACTGGATGATCTCTAAGGTAATTTCCAACCCAAACCATTCTGTGATTATAAGATTCTGATTTAGTAAACTGTCAGAATACTTGGGAGCTCTTTCAGAGGCTACCTTCATACATGACATTTGCTACATGACATTTCTCCATAAGTGTCACATTGCCTGCCTGAAGTTTAACAGAAAGGAAGTTATAAATTAATGTGGGAAGACCCAGAGAGTAGAGTAGAGGTACTGCTCAGACAAGCTCAGAGATCTTTACCTTACTCCTCTCCAAAGTTATAGTTTCTATTTTAAAACAAGGAACCATAGTCCAGAAACAGAGCAGCAGGTGGAGTTGTTGGAAGAAACATTAATATAAATTAAATGTAGAGGGTTTGTGGTCAGAGCAGCATCTCAAACATTAAATTTCCTCCAGAATTACAGTTGTTTGTCCATTTGCTTGTAAAGGCTGAGGACACTGCTGCTGCTGGGGAGCTCCAGCTGCTGTACTGTAACATCACTTGGAAACTCGGGATCACTTCCTCCAGAGAGCAGGCTGGCTTCAGCTGACTCCGGAGCCTCGGGGCACTCAGAAGCTACCTGGGCACATTCACCCTCAAAGGGCACGAAGGGCTCCAGCAAGGCAGGAATAACAGCTCCGGTTGGATCCGTCAGCTGGTGGCCACTCGAGGGCAGCATTTCAGTACAAAAGAACCCAACATGGGAATGAAAGTGGACACCAAACTGCCAGACTGCTTCAGTTCGACGTCAAGACTTTTTTCTGGCTGATTATCAAAGCTTTCTGTGTCTACGTAAACAGAGCGGCAATATGAGATGAGTACCGAAGTGTAAGCAGTGAAGAAAAATGAGATCAATACCAGATAAATAAGACCAGAGCACTTGCCTATGGCTTAGCTACACTACCAGAAAGAAAGACAGATGCATCCACACCCATGTCTCACACTCTACTCCCCAGTGAGAACAATTTACCTGAGATAAGGAAAAAGTTTTCACTCTGATCAGCCAACTGTCTTCTACCAGGTCACACAAAGTTGTTGTACAAATGTGACTTTAAAAGCTAAGGAATGGCAATCCAGAAACTGTCGGGATACAAATGAATGACCCGCTTGGTTCATCATCACCTTCTCACTTCTAGTAATGCCACTGTAATACTTCTAAGGCCAACTGCCCAAGATGAGAAGCCTGTAATAAAGAGCATGAACACTGCTGGCTTACTGCCCTATTTACACCAACTAAAAACAGTCACAGGCCAAGAACATATTCCAGTTTTGGACACTGAATGACAACATGAGCAACTAAGCAAAGTAGGGCAAATTAAAATATTCCCACAGGAAGAAAATACACACAAGTAAACACCCTGGTAGGCAAAGAGAGCTCTTGGAACAGAAACTTGCTACATAGCTTCAAAGGCACTCTTGTCACTGTTTTGTCATCTGATGCAAAGAATAGCTTTTCTTCTAACCAGCAAGGGCCACCACCTTCAGGCCTGGCTGGGGAAGCTGGCATCTGAGGCATCCTCTGCACTCAATGAAGACAGGTAATTCTGGAAGTGACTCACAGCAAAGCACTAATTTGAGTTGCTCTTTCCAAGACAGGAGTCAAATTCTGGTTTTCCTTGAAGGAAAATATTCACAAACTGAACCCCCTCCCCTTCATTTTTATTTTTATTTTTAACTGTTGCTCTAAGCTTTTTCTCCAGACACATGTATACCCTGCAATCATACACTGCAAAAGCAAGCATCTGTATGCTTCTCCCAGCTCTTGCAAGTGGGCAGGGGACTGTTGGGATATCTTGCAAGCAGCTGAAGATTTACATCTTGTATTTAAAAATACGCTCTCAGTCACCTAAGTGACTCCACATATTGAGGCCAACTGGAATACAGAGACCAAGTCTACTGGTTCAGATTCTTGGACCTGAAGCCAGGTCCAACCTGAAGGAGAAAAGGCAAGAAAAAGATGGAAACGTAGGATGATGATGGACAATTAACAGAGATAGACTCACTAAGCAGGCAAAAGAGAGAATAAGCATAGTTTAGTAGGTAGCACATGTTGATGGAAAGCTTAAGTGAGGTGCATAGTGACACTTTAAAGGAAAAGAAAAACACCCACTGACAAATTAATATGGTTTTTTAAAGGAATTTCTGTGTGCATAACCCATTTCTCTGTTTACAGAGTTTTCAAGAAGATATCCCCCAATCAAAAGCATTGGGAGTGAAAGCCACTCAGAGAGGAGTAACGAGGTGAAAACAAGACACTTCCTTGTTACCATCCCTCTGGCTGTTTTGCACAGCTCTCCCACACGACAGAGCTGTCTGTTTTATGCTCACTGTTGGGTTTACACATCAGTGGATGTGCCATTAACTATCATACTATATCCAGATTCACTATATTCATTGTGTTGGGGTTTTTTAATTCTTTTTTTATTATTATATAATAATAATAAGAGGACGCAGTGTGAACAGAAACATACAGAAGCCAAACTGAAAACATGCTTAAACTTAGAAGTATTCTGCAATGCCTAATATTCAAATGAAATATGCAAAATGTATTTTACGTTAATTTCATTCTGAAAATTGAAATCAAATATGGTATCATGAGGTTCAATGACAAAGGAATCACTCAAAGTTGAGTGCCAGCATTATTTCTGGTGTCCTCCGTACATCTCCCTTTCCAAATGAGTATGACCTGCTGTGATCATTCACAGGATTTACATGGACACAAAAAGCAACATAAGGCACCACCACCTGCAAATCTATAAACCATCTTGGGAGGTCAAAGGTATGTTGCCAGTATCTCCTGTCACTAATATGCTTGCTAAACAGTGTAAAAGGGACCACACTATTGACACATTACAAAGTTAGTCAACATGCATCCATCTGGTACACATAATTTGAGGTTGCATGCATCAGCAAATCACAATTTAAGGAAGGCTATAGCCTGACATTTCAGTTGCAAACTGAACACAATTAACCCAGAAGTAATTGAAGAACAGCAGATACTGTCCCATAGCACCTTCCTAAGAATTGCTTCTTAGCAAAACCAGCATTTTATATATCCATTAACATCACGAACTACATATACTGCTGATCTAAATGTTCGCTCTTCCTGTACTGCCCTCACTGCCTCATGGCTTATTAACCAGACAGAGCTGTAAACAGTTCGATTTCAAGTATTTTATGACCCAAAGGAGAAGCTGGCAAACAATAAAAAGGCTAAAAAAATCTGAACAAAGCCAGAGCCTGAAGGCCAGAAGCTGTCCCTGAAGAGCCACTGGACAGTTTGTCCCACAGTCCTCCAAAGCAGTGTCAGCAGCCTGCCAAGCCCGCTGTGCTGTGTACTGCCTGCTGCCCCCATGACCAAACATGTAATACATGGATGGCATGTACAGATGCAGATGTGCAGAACATGGTGATTCTATCTAGCATTATTGACCATCTATTTTCGGTGGAAATAACTATGAATTGCCCAAGAACTACCTGCGCTTTCAACATGCACAGATAGAAAAAAAGCATTAGTCAAAAGATGTAGTGAGGAAGAAGAGGCTGACTGGTACCATCACTCTCCAGCAGATAACACCAAAAACCACACAGCTGGAGGAAGCAGAACAGATCTGTGAGAGCACAAGGCAGCTCTCATCACAGGACCCAAACCACTTTCATCATTTCCTGTGCAAGACCGCTCCTACCAGCACAGGACTTGCAACACTCACATTATTAAGTAGCAGGTGATAAGCAAGTAAAACTAGAGGCAATAAAGAATGGATAAGCATGCTTAGAAAGGTATTCAGCCTCTGGATATGGTAGGGAAGGGGAATAAATGAAACTTCCCTGCCACTTTACACAAAGCCAGAAATCTGAGAATGCAAACCCACAGCGCATATTGCAACAGTCTTGTAACCTGATTACAGAAACCCACAGTAACCCCTGCTAAGAGCATTAAATATTAATAATGGCTTACAGCTGCTACTGCTACATAATGGGCTTATTTTGATGAGGAATATGGGCACAGCTTAAATAATATGCAACAGTTCAGACAAACCTGCTTTCCTTTTGAAATTCATGCAAGACCCTCTTGCCTTGCTGCAATTAATTGCAGAACACAGGGCTATTTTCCCTCAAAGGCAGGATTTGTCCCTGATCTTTGTCCTACATTACATCTTTGTTTTTGTCAGAGGTTGCAAATGCAAGCAGAGATGGATGACGTACACCACTCATTACCAGGGGGTAGCCTTCTTCTTGTCTATTCTCTCCTAATTACTGTGAATCTGCCCACACGTACAGCCCACAAGGATAGGGTTTTTCCTTCCTGAAATTAAAACATTCCTGTCCTACATCAGTACATTATAAATGGTAATGTTCCTGGCTTACATCATCATAAACAAAGTTAGGAAATGCTTGTTGTTTCATTTAACACTTTACTAAATGAATTTGAGTTTCTTTACTGACAAAGTAACTAATGACTATCTGATAATTAACAGAATGATTACCTAGCTAGAAGGCATTCTCTTCTCTACTTACTTTGCCATTAAATTATATGCCACCTTAACTAGACTCAGCTGGTACTGACTTTTATTTGAATGTTGACTTTAGTCTGCAGCCTATATAAAATAAATCAAGACCACTATGCACTTACTGATTTTCAGTACTGGATGAATTTCAGTAATAGAATGGCAGCTAGGTATCCAATACTAACTGGAAGTCAATGAACTGCATAGGCTTAAATATGGTTGGTTATTTAGAAAATTCATTATGAAGCTCTAATGAAAACTCTTATCCTCACAGCAGACTCAGAAAGACAGAAGAGGCACTGAGAGTTCCTAATGATTCATTAGAATTACCTTTAACTACTGCTGCATGAGTAGATGTTACAATATTAGCTCCCATACATCTTGTACGCCCATACCAAATTCCTGTATGAGGATTTTTATATAAGAACGCAAAGCTACTATTATCTAGGTCTGAACACGTCCTTCAGAAAAAAAAAAAATGCAGAGAGGTTTCCCTTGCCTCAGACTCAGTTCTAAGGAACCCTTAGGTCAGGCAGACACACCACAATGCTTAGCTGAGGTCTCTGAAGTTAAAGCTTCCATTTTTAAAAGTATGTTTCCAACTGCTATAGCTTCAGCAATAATGAAATGAGTAATAGATGTAACAATGTCTGCAGCCAGCTTCGGAACAATGACTCAGAGGAGTGAACTCCTCTGTCCCATGTAAGTCTTGATGAGAGTGTCAAGCCCAATTCCTTGCAAGCATTACCTGAAGAATTACTGATTTTAACGCAAGAAACAGGTTTAGGCAAGTACAGCTCCTTGGAACTGGAAGCTACTGTGGGGAAGGAAATCAGAGAAGCAGTAATAAGGAAAGTCAGGAGAGAACAAGGAGGAAGGAAGTGGTGTCAGTAGTGCTAAGAGACTTCCTTGCTGATCAGAGAATGTCATGATCAGGCAGTAAACCAATAAATTAAAACTAGTCGCCATATATACCCTGCCCATCAGAATATGCCCATGTATGTCAATAACTTATTGCTTCAGAAATCAGGAAGGAGAATATAGCTGTGAGGAAGTCAGATTCCCAAAGCTACAGCAGGGATTCTAATGTGGCGAGTTTGACAGTTCCTCCTCCCACGGTATCTTTTTTCCTTGTCTGGAGGAAGACACAGGGCAACCCAACAAACCAGCAGTGCAGGCACAATGCTAGTTTCTGCTACGCAAACTCTCTTAGTATGACATTGTGAAGCAACTGAGCTCCAACTTCTACCAAGGTCAGACAGGGGTCTGACAACTAATAAACCCTCAGAGCCTCTCATCTTAAACTTCCAGCCAAGAAACTCTAGGCAAGCTCAGATTTCCCTTAGCTTTCACAAGATCATAGACCATCTATGAAGATATTTCATTAGCATGAACACCACATTCTCAATTTTTCTTCCTTGAAAATAGTCTCATTAGCTAGACATTTCTGGTTTCTTCCATAACTCATTCTGAATGCATATTAACATACAGGTAAAAATGGGATACCTCATTTAAGCTCTAGCTCAATTTTTTAACTTAGTTTTTTGTAAGCTTTATGTAGAGAAAAGGCAGAAACTCATCAGATCAAGTGCCTTGACATCCTAGATCCAAAAGTTCTCTGGCTATAATACGGATGTAGGGTAAGAAAAACTTCTTAAATTGCTAATGCAAAGACAAGACAATCCAGCAACTCCAGAAAGAGGAAACAAACAAAACCCCCAATCATACATATCTTTGAAAAGGTTTATGCTAAAATAAATCATTTAACATTAAAATATCTGTGGTATCTTTATACTAATGCAAGAGATGCTTCTGTTCTCAGAGTTGCATTGGCTGATTTAAAGTGTATTCCACCCACTTCGCATACAAGTAGTTTGAGATAACAGACAGAATAATGCTGCCTAATATTAGTGCCTCTGTCAAACATATTCGAACTAATTGAGATTGCACATACAGCACACTATCAGTGATGTTAAAAAACATTTCCATTTGGTTTAACTGCAGCTCCCCTTTACTAAAAGCCACTTAAGCTGAAGTAATTCCAGCTCTTGGCAGACATCCAAGTGTTTGTGATTTCCACTGACCAGCACAAAGAGGCCGAAGTTGGTCCATGACTCCACACTGCACACACATTTTTAATGTAGATATTTTTAACAAATACAGACTTGCAGCTCAGCTCTTTTGCTAGGTGGGTCACAGTTGAATTGCTGATGCAGCTCAGCAGATCAAGTTGTTTCACAAGGAACTGAAAGCACAGAGATGTCACAATTTGGTGCTCTCTTTGTAGAGCTGGTATAAACTAAATTGGACATCCTCAGGAGCCTCCAACTTCCCAAATTAATTTTTCCACAGACTACAATATAAGTGAACTTTTTTTTGCACGAGCACTTTATATAATCTCTTCCACTGCCCTGATCCGTCTACACATTCCCTACAGTTCCTCTGTTTGGATACTCTACAACTGTAACTCTGGCTGCTGTCACATGATGGTGGAGTGCTGACATGTCATTCCTTAGCAGTAATGCATGCATCTTGCAAGGCACCTTTTATGTTTTCCTAACTTATGCCTGGAAACTCGTAGGCAGATAATGAACATTTGTCAGACCTGCCTTGATTTTTTTTGTACTGTATTCCTTAGAGACTCCATGACCCACCCACTGAACATAATTAATCTAAACCCCACAAAACCCACAACTAGATATTATATCAGTTGATCCATTTAATTTTTCCAATTATGTGAATACACACTGGGGTAAGGAATGCTGAGGTTATCATATTCATTGCTTTTTTGCTCAAGTTTAAGCTAGAGGTCCATCCTTTCAGGACTTCCCAAGAAAAACATTAAACCACATTAGGTTTTTGCTACTCATAGGCCCTTCCCAGAATCACAGCATGTTTGAGGTTGGAAGTGACTCCTGGAGGGCATCTTGACCAATACCACTGCTCAAGCACAGTCACCTAGAACAGGCTGCCCTGGCCACTTCGTGGTGGTTTGGTACACATTATGCCTGTAAATGACGTACCACAGAGCTTGTGTTAGAAAGCTCCTGCTCAGGAACAAAGATTCAGCTTCAAAGAAAGCCTATATACAGGCTTCTTGGCAAGAAGTGCTTACTTAAAACACTGCTGTTACATTCATTTTAAAAAGCAGGCATATTTAAGACCTAAGTTACTAGTCAGGAAACTTACTTTCCCCTCCCCAAATACATTTTTCTTCTTACTGTTGTAATAATTCCGGCATAATTACTACCCTTTTCAATTTGTGCACTTATGCCCAAGGTTTTGTGTTGGTTTGTTTGTTTTGGGTTTTTTTTCTTTTTCTTTTTTTTCTCCTCACAGTATTTTCTTCTCATCCTCAGTGACGAACCGCATTGCTGAGACTCGAGCTGACAAATGGGCTGCAGTCTCAATACCAATGGCCAACAGTATTCTTTGTAACCAGTAAAAGAAGAATTGTAAGTTTCTACTTGGCTGATACAGGTTTTGGGACTGAGCACAAGGGCACCCAGCAGCCCTGAGGAGAAGGACTTGAGGGTGTTGGTTGATGAGAAGCTCACAGTGATCTAGCAGTGTGTGCTCGCAGCCCAGATACCAACCATGCCCTGGGCTGCATCAGAAACCCCATGGCCAGCAGTCGAGGGAGAGGATTCTCACCCTCTACCTTGCTCTCATCACACACACACACCCCTTCAGTACTGCATACAGCTCTAGGGCCTCCAGCACAAAACAGATGGCGATCTGCTTGAGCATGTCCAGAGGAGGACCATAAAGATGCTTATAGAGGGCTGGAGCACCTCCCCTATAGAGATGGGCTGAGAGAGCTGCACTTGAGACAGCTCTGCAGAGACCTTATCTTCCAGTACCTAAATAGGACCTACAGAAAAACTGGGAAGAAACTTTTTACAAAGGTGTGTAGCAATAAGACAAGGGGGAATGGTTTTGAACTGAAAAACGGGAGGTATAGATCAGACATTAGGCCAGTTCTTCCCTGTGAGGGTGCTGAGGCGCTGGCACAGGGTGCCCAGAGAAGCTGTGTCTGCCCCATCCCTGCTAGCGTTCAAGGCCAGGTTGGACAGGTCTTGGAGCAAGCTGCTCTACTGGAAGGTGTCCCTGCCCGCGGCAGGGGGCTGGAACTGGATGGCCTTTAGGTCCTTTCCAACCCAAACCAGTCTGTGATTCTGCGACACGCATCGGTCTCCTGGCAAACACCCAGTTAAGTTCCCCGCTCACAGACAACACTCCCACGTTTGCGGCCTTCCCCCGCTGTGCTCCAAACCCCACAGCAAGGCCCTCCGGGCCCGGCTGTGAAGCAGATAAAGGCAGCGGCTGAGTGCCTGCAGGGAGGCCTCGTCCCAAGTGAGGACCGTGCTAGCCGCGCACCGCTCCCCGCTGCCGGTTCCCCCGGAGCCCGTCACCTCCCACCCCGCCATTGCGCAGACGCCGCGCCGGGCCGCCGGGAACGTGCGCGCTGCCCCCGCGCATGCGTCTTTCCAGTTGGCGGCGGCCGCGAGCGGAGGGGCTCGTTCCGCCGTGCCGGCGGTGCCTGAGGGCGAGCTGCGCCATGCCCAGGGCGGCGGAGCCGGCGCGGAGCCGCGGTCCCTGAGGCGCGGCAGGAGCATGGCCGAGTCGCTGCGGGAGGAGCCGCCGGGCGGGCCGGAGTCGGAGGCCGAGCTGTCGCAGCGGCTGGCCCGCATCAAGGCCCGCTCCTACGGCAGCACGGCAAGTGTGGCGGCGCCGCTGGCCGAGCGCTACGTGGAGCATCGGCTCAGCGCCGGCGACACGCTGCAGGGCATCGCCCTCAAGTACGGCGTCACGGTAAGGCGAGCTGCCAGCCCGCGGAGCCAGGAGGGCGGCGGGGCCAGCCGGGAGGGGCTCAACCCCGGGAGCTGCAGCGCCGGTAGCGCTCGTAACAGCGGCACACGGGTGTTCGGCCCAGAAAGTAACGGAGCTAAAGGGGAAGAGACGCTGGAAGTAGAAAACAGCCGAGGGATTACAGTATGAAGTTTTCCCATAGAGCGTTTCTTACCACAGCGGGCAGACAGTTCAGTTCTTACCGTGGATACAGTGCTAGGTTTAGTTTCAGTATTTAAAATGCTGACGGCTGGATCTTACGACCTGCCTGGAAGGGTCAGCACCCAGCTTTCATGGTCAGTGGCCGACACTCACACTGTCCGAGGCAGGGCATGGGGCTTGTGACTGACAAGCACTTGGGTCCACAGGACTGGCTAGTGTTCCCTAGGGAAGCAAGATGCACTTGCTCCCACTGAGTAAACCTGTGTTCACATAACAATTCACCACTACACTCACTTCAGATGAGAAAGAAAACAGTGTAAACTTCTCTCCAAAAGAATCATTATGTTGAGATTCACACACAGTCTGTGACAAGAATAAAGAATTTCTTCTAGTAGCTTCAGGGCTAAAAGTTCTCCCATTGTCATCTGCTGTCTACCAGCTTAGACTTGACTTACAACTGATTTGAAAGTGTCACTGCTTCTCTGCTCTCCTCCTATAAAGAAGAAAAGTTTCTTTTTGTGGAAAACATTGAAAGGCATATGCCAGCCTGAGACATGCAGGGCCAACAGGGTCAGCCAGCCTAACCCAACATTATCTTTTTCCACAGAATAGAGCTCACATACCCTGCCTTCTTTCCCACTTACTTGAGGCCCAGTGAACACCACCTGACAGACCTGTACACAGTCTTGGTAGTCCCAACATGCAAAGTCACTTGGGGCCAAGCAGCTGATAGGCATATCTAACAGTATGATGCTGGTCACAGTCAACCTTGGGGTTGTGCTCCTTCTAGAAAAGGTAAAATACAGCCCTGAATTAATAGTTTACAACTGAAATAGGTTTCTTTTCCTTCTCTGGTTGTGCAAGATCTACTGAAGCCTTCCAGGAACTCCAAGAGCATTCAGCCTGTGTTGAGAAAAGGGTTAAAAGTATTTCTCTTCACTTTAAAGATTAAGCCACTTCTGACCAAATCTTGTTGGCAACAGGATTACTGGCATTTTGGATTTACACTGGTCTACATTAAAACAAAGTTTTGCTTTCTATGGTGGCAAAGCAAAGTGACCTGAGCTGCTCCCTGGATTTGTTTGAAGTTTTAGTTTTGGCAGTGCTTTCCATAATGAACAAAGTCCCTGGCCCAAATTATTTTAGCTATATCATTCTCTAGTCAGAAGTGTATTTGCTCACTGCAATAAGTGAAAATGTAATCAGATTACTAAAATAGTAATTTTCTGGGAAATAAAAAGACATTTCTAAACACTTTAAAACTCCTTTTCTGCTAAAGTGAAGTTGTGGATCAAACCTGTACAGTCTAAAAAACTACTATAAACTTTGTTCACAGTGTGAGTTCAGCAAGTTTTTGATGTGCTAATGATGCATTTAAAGTACAGAAGCCTTTTTTTTAATCATTTCATTTGTTTTAATGTTGCTAGTATTCTGATTAAGAAACTAGAGCTGCATCATTATAAATTTATTGAGAAAGGGGCAGTTCATGTCTGTTTAGTCAAGAGCAATGTGAGATTAGCTGAAATCTGCCATAGTGTTTCTGCCTGAGGTAGGACTATACATAAACACATTTGCTTTTAGCAAAATGAAGAATTTTGTGTGTTCACACAGTGACAAGGATTGACTTCCTCTAAAGACTCATTACATTTGCTTCCTGCATCCGATATACTTGGCTAGAAGTGAGAGTTGCTGTAATGGAAACATCAGCATTATCTTTAGCTGCCACTGCCTTCCGTATTAGTGTTTTTAGAAGTTTTCCCCTGTGGTTTTCCTCAATGGAAGTTAGTTTATAGCAAGAAACATCCTGTCCAGTGCCTGCCTTGGTATGACACAGCACAGGCAGTTTAAAACCAAAAACCCGAGCATGTTGGGGAGAGAGATCAGTGTACTTTGGCCTCATCCTCTGCTCTTCACCTTTCTCCCCTAAATATTGTCTGTTATTCCTGTATGGCTTGTGTTCATTAGATCTTCCTTTGAATACTGTTGGGTAAGTTAACATTGGTAAGCTGGAGTGCTGTTTTCCATCATACAAAAGGTATCCCTTTTGAAGGGAGAAGAAAGAGGACATACGCTTCATTGTCAGTAGAAGGAGCACTAGTTTATGCATTAGTGCAGCCTCAGTTTTGAGAGCAAAGGCTTTAGCGTATGATTTCACTATTATAGATCTGTAGCTATCAGATTAGCTCAGTTGTCCTAACACTAAACCTCTGTTGTTAAATTTTGCTTTCCATACATCTATGAACATGTGAAGTCATATTGAGTTGTAGGAGTATGTACTACAAATATCAAGTAACCTGGTCAAGGCTGAGGGATGTTCTTTTTAGAACCAAGTGCTTCCCATTTCATTATTACAAAGTGCACAGGTACATGGTCTTCCAAATACCACAAGGTAATATTTAAGAGGTATTTTAGGAAGAAATAATCGGAGGTAGAGTTACAGTGAAGTAGGATAGAGAATAGCGGTACAGTGCATTATTTATTAGCTACTGAAGCATCACCTTCCAACTCCCCTGTACTAGAGATCTTAGTTTTCATCT
>JBCJKH010046646.1:2445-13741 GCA_039877255.1 Loriculus beryllinus | reverse complement strand
TGGATTTGTGCTGAGAACAGTTCTAGTAACACAGGAGTGTTTCAGTTACTGCTGAGCAGTGCTCACAGTGTCAAGGCCTTTCCTGCTTCTCACCCCACCAGTGAGTAAAAGCTGGGGGTGCACAAAGCCAGGATAACTGGCCCAAACTGATCCAAGGGATATTCATACCATATGATGTCATGCTCAGTATATAAAGCTGGGTAAAAAGGAGGAAGAGGGAGGATGTTTGGAGTGATAGTGCTTGTCTTTCCAAGTAACCATTACATGCTATGATCCCTTTCCTGGAGATGGCTGAAAAACCTGCCTGCCCATAGGAAGTAGTGAATTACTTCCTCCTTTTAATTTGTTTGTCTGTGGCTTTTGCTTCACCTGTTAAAATGTCTTTATCTCAACACAAAAGTTCTCACTTTCATCCTTCTGACCCTCTCCCCATCCCACTGGGGAGGAGTGAGCAAGTAGTTGGGTGGTGCTTTGTTGCTGGTTGGGTTAAACTATATTAGTACAAGGCTGCTTTTGTGCCTTAAAAAGGAGGTATGGTTTTTAGCCACTGGCAGGTTTTTGAGGACACCCTGCACTATGGAGCAATAGCAGTTCATCACAGTGTCTGCAGGAAACAGGAGGTGTTCCTCTTAAAATGTTAGATACAATTACAGCACCTGATGGCTCAGCTAACTGGATTTACAAAGGGTTAAGTAGCCTCCAGCCACATTACAACTGAGTCCCATATTAAAGTTTTCTATCATCAGGTATGTCCCACATTTAATTTAAAAGCATTCTAGTCCAAGCCTGCCTAGGTTTTGGCTTTTCAAGCTTCGCCTAAAGAAATATGTAAAAGCAAAGCTACAAAAATGCGGGCTCCCCACCACAGAACAACCCTAAACCATAGCATTTTATCTGCACTGTGTGCTTGCTTCTGCCTGAGATTGCCCTGCTCCAGCTCTAAACCATACCTTGCAGGACAAGTAGAAATACATAAAGAATGAAGCTATAAGTATGGGGGGAAAAAAAGTAGAATGGGAAGCAACATACACAGGATAGCATATGAAAATACATAAACAGGAAAACTTATCTTCTTGAACAATAACATGATAATGCACATTAAGATACCAAAACATTAGATATTTCAGAGCTTCAGGAATTCTCTTCTAAGAGTATGAGAACTCTACCTTGTATTATTTTGGATACATTGCAAGCAATTTCTAAGAACTACCTTCTCCCTATGGTCAGCTTTCCCCATGAGTAAGGAGACCAGGGAGAGATATGTGGGACAAGCCACCCCCCACCAAGGTGCAGCCCAGCCACAGGGGCTCCTATCAACAAAGGGGTGTGAAGAGATTCCAGACCCACACCAAAATCATTTCAGAAGTATCTTACCTATCCCTGTACTTACCATAAGAACTATAAAACACCACATCTACTTATCTATCTGAAGACCACAAACATTCATAAAACACCACAGCATGTAAGTGCTCACGCGCACTTGTTACGGCTTAAACCCAGACAACCATAAATCAGCCACACAGTCCCTCTCTCACTCCCCCCACTTTTCTTCCCCCCACTCCCAGAGGGAAAGGGAGGAGAATCAAAAGAACATAACTCCCACAAGTTAAGATAAGAACAGTTTAGTAACTGAAGTATAACACAAATCACTGCTGCTACCACCAATAATAATAAGGGAAATAACAAGGGAAGAGAACACAATACCTCACCACCCACCGACTGATAATACCCAGCCCCACTCAGCAGTGAACCAACCCTTTTGGGTAACTCCCAGTTAGAGCCTGGCCATGACGTGCTGTGGTATGGAATACCTCTTTGGTCAGCTTAGGCCAGGTGTCCTGTCCCTGCTTCCTCCCCGCTTCTCCTCCTCCGTGGCAGAGCATGAGACTCACGAAGTCCTTGGTCAGACTAAACGCTTGAGCAGTAACTAAAAACATCAGTGTTATCAGCACTGTTCCCAGGCCAAAAACAAAAACCACAGCACTGCAATAGCTACTAAGAAGGAGAAAAAAATGACTGCTACTGCTGACCCCAGGACAACAC
Source organism: Loriculus beryllinus (assembly GCA_039877255.1). Taxonomy (NCBI): domain Eukaryota; kingdom Metazoa; phylum Chordata; class Aves; order Psittaciformes; family Psittacidae; genus Loriculus; species Loriculus beryllinus. The sequence goes on along the minus strand of JBCJKH010046646.1, from coordinate 11,698 downwards.
CATAACAGGCTCCCAGACCATAGAGAGCCCCAACTCACAGCACTCAGGCTGCAGTAACTGCTTCCAATGAAAGGGCCCACCCAGGCCAGGGGCTTTTGAAGGCCCAGCTGGGCGGAGGGCTCGTCAGGCCCCACAGCCTGCTGGGAGACCCCAGGACATAAAAGGCGACTGTTTGAGAGCAAGGGTTTCTACAGACCTTAGTGAGTCTTGAAGAGCTGAAGAAGATGGAGCAGAAATAGAAGCTGAATTTCTCTCTGGTTTGATACTGTGTCTGTGGACTAGGCAAGGCGCTGGGAGCTGCTCTGGAGCTACAGCTGGCAAGGTAAGGCCTCATACAGGCAGTGTTGTGGTGATTTATAGTAGTCTCAAAATTCTTTCTGTGGGAAGATGTTTGTGTGGAGCATGTAACAGGTGAATTAAGCATTTCTGCTGGGTAATGCTTGTGGTTTTGTAGTTGATACTGGTGTGGTGGGGCTTACAGCAAGGAAGGGTGTCCTGGGCTGATAAGGATGCTGCTGGGCTGAAATCTGCTGCTATGGAGAGAAAAGCTGTGTGGTCATGGGCCTCTACCTAAACCTCTGGCCTGTTCAGGCTAGTATAGTTGCTTCTTCCCATGCATTTCTATGTAGCTTAGTCAGGTAAAACAAGTGTAAACGGTGTGAGTGACCTGCTGCTTGTCTTGAAGGTCTTCCAGCCCATAAGTACAGCAGTGTTCTTGAGAATGGAGTGGAATGTTGCTCTGCCATAAGATGTGTTTGCTGTATAACGAAAGCTGTGCTCAGCAAAACACCCTGGTCCTGTGTGTGCTGGATAGGTGTAGGTACTGCAATAGCAGGCCTCTGCTAGAAAAGTGGCTTTTTTCTGTAGGGTTATAAAATATAACACGGCTAGAAGCTGGGGTTGCCTTTAAAGAAGTGGTTTATTGTCTCCGGCAATGTTCCACTGATATTAATGGGCAACAACAGCAATTACTATCCTGTATAGAGTAGATACAGTTCCCAGTTTAAGGAAGGTACAAGATTGAAAATTATTTCTCTAGTCTCTTTAAAAAAAAATCAATGCTTTCTTTTATTCATTCCAAGCTTTCCCTGTTCTTGTTAATTTCTGTACCACTGCAGACTTCTTCCTTAAGGTCAAAAATTAGCAGAATGAGCTCCTGAAGGCTCCAGGGAAATACCAATTCCTGTCTAGCTTTGAGTTTTTACTCCTAGCTTGAGCAAATTAATGTAACTTTCTATATTGCTTCCATCTTAACATATTGCAGGAGGCTTTTTGCTTTGAAAACAACAAACTATGTAAATGAACTGGAACATATAACCCAGCATCTGTCACAGTGGGGATACAAAAATTCTTCACTGACAAGAATTTTGTGAAGGTTATTGAGTACTTGAGGAAAAACTGTAGGATGTTTACCAAGAAGATGCTAGTATGTTAACTTGAGGGCAAAGAGTGAATACAGTCTGCTTTCTGTCTTCCTGAGCTTCAGGTGGGATCCACCTGCAGATCTGAATACTGGTGTCTCTTCTCAGAACACTGAGGTCTTACTCATGTGGCTCTTCTTAAGCATAATAAAGTTTTCTTGACAGCACAAGTAGATCAAATAGTTCTTACAGGCCTCATTTAGGAGGGTGAGCTTCATGGTGAAGGGCATTATTTGCCCTGAAGTTAGCATTTAATAGCTCATGTGACAAATCATTCTTCACCAAAACCAGACTGACTTCATTATCAACAGACAAATCAGTATTTCTGTATTTATTAAATTAAAACCACACAAAATATAACTGCACACAAGAACACACATCTTGTATTCCAATGCCATATCTCACGAAAAAAGAATCTTTCTGGAGCTCTTCCCTTTTATTAGCAGAAATCCAATTTGCAAACAGTTGTTTAACCATGAAGGCTTTAACTACTCACAACAAGTTGAATTCCCCTTTGTAGGAATACATCATAACCACACACAGAGACACACAGAATTCGGAGGCAAGTTCTGCATCCCTGAAGTAAATAAAACTTCCACAACAAACTTGCCTGTATTTGCAGAATAAGTCAATTTCTACTACTTCCATAGTTTGTCACTTACAAGCAAACTTATTCAATATTTTTTAAATACTTAAAACAAATTTCACTTTAACAAGTATTTACAAAATCTTTACTGAAGATCAACATCCTGCATAAAGGTGACCTCAAGGATATATTGTTGCTACCATGCTACAGTTTGCACAGAAGGGGTATAAAGGCCATTGCTAGTTTTGGAAGGCTTAAACTCTTTGTTGATATACGTAAGGACGTTAACCTATGGAAGGCAGAAGAGGTCATAATTTCAGTGCAATTACCCATTCATGATTTGTTTTAAGTACATCAAGATGATGAGTCCAAAAGATTTGGGTTTTGAACTATTGACCATTTAGTTCTTTAAGAACTGATTTCATGGAAAGTTTTCAGGCCATCACATTGGTCTTCTACTGATGATATGAAGAAGTTGCATAGGGGCCTTCCTCATTCTCCTCCTCTCTAAAAAGAAAATGATCATAGTCATCAGATCAGGAATACACCATGAACAGTAGGACTGTAATGCAAATACAGATAACCAGCTTCCCTAATGGACCAAAACAGGTCAGAGTAGCTCTGCTTAACAGGTATGCAGTGTGTTACTGTTCCTTATGCACTTCTGAAGTTCCTGCTTCAAGAGCAGACTGCTGAAAATTAAAGCTGTGTAAGTTCAACAACATCAGAATGCGCTTAGAGTCTAATGAACTGACACTACAATGACAAATCAATAAGAAATTCTGTAAAAGATAACTAAGTGCTGGACTTCAGAGTACTATTGCTTTCTTAGCTTAGTTGTAGGCTTGTTTCAGCCTTTTGAATGGCAGGGGGTACAGATGGACCACCTGAAGCAAGAACAAGAGCAGTCCATCTTAGTTGTAGCTGGATCTGTGTCTTGATGCTGCAAGGATATTCCTTGAGGTTGGGCTTCTTGATGTATATCCTTCCTGTGCATTAATGTTGAGAATGATCACTTGGATTTTCTTCAGAGAAAAAAAGCTGCCCTCAAGTGCTGCTGTTAATGCAATGACTGCATAAACCAAAGTAGTGTCACTATCAAAAAAGATCCTTGAAAAAAATCATCTGCCTACTGTTTACTTGACAATATTGCCTCTTAAAGTGGTTATGTAAACCTAGTGCTGTGCAGCATCCAGTACTAATTTGAGCATGCTATGTTCTCCAAAGATCATTTTCTACTACTGTAGCTTCAAATTTATGTTCCTGAGAGCCTATTCTTAAAGCTGCTGCCAATTTTAGTGTTTTGGTGAGAACAAAGACTTAAACAGTTGCTGTGCTATGAGCTTCAAAGGGTTTCCAGTCACTTTTAATACTCTATGTGCCTCCATACAAAAGTACAGTTACTGAAATAGTCTAATAATAAGGTAAAAACTGCATATTTCAACAGTATTCCAAAACCAAGTATTTCAGGCTTTTCCCTATAACTTCTAAACATGATTATTTATCTACAATTTAAGTTTCCTATAACTTCCCCTGAATAGAATCTTGGGAAAGAATGCTAGAAATGCAAATACAAGCAGCTGTAACTTGCACTCATTTTCCCAGCTGTTCCCTGTTCTTGGCTAATCCAGCAAAACTACCTTCTAAAGCCAAAGGCATGCTACTTTTGTCTTGAAACAATCTTGTAACAAAAAAAGGGGGTGAGGGATATTGTATGAAACTGGTCATTACTGGCAAGGTAACTGGCAAGGTTGTGTGGTTACAGTGGAACTGAGAATGGGTTTTAGGTTTTCTTAAAAATACTACATGATTACATTAGTGATGCTACAGACCCACTACTAAACATGATTCTTAAGATACAGATCTGTTGTGTTTAAGTAGTATCCTTATGTCATCAAGTCTGCATTCAAAACTGCTGTAGAACACTACAGTTTGCAGATGATGTTCGTAATACCTGGCATGACAGTAAAGGAGAAAAAACAATTTGTGTCTGGTTGAATAAGCACTAAAGCACTTGTGTATAAATTGTCTCAAGACAAAATATTTTGAAACTTATGTTTTTAGAATTAAAGCCTATCAACATACCAAGTTTGTAAGACTGGGCTGCAGGACTGTAAAAGACAACCATAACTACTTGGCTGAAGCTGAATATTTCAGAAAGTATATTCTGAAGCTAAGAGATAAACCCTCCTGGGGCAATGGGCTTCTAGCTACATGTGTCTAGAACACAGTTGTAAATAGCGATCTCCTGCTAGCTTGTGAGGATGAAGGAGAACTTTTGTGTTTTCAGAGCTTACCCTGTCCAGTAGGAGAGAAACTTACCTTTTTATGCTGTATACTGAAAATTATTTTGTAGTTCTTAGTTTGTTATGCCTGCCCTTTTAAGAGAATAAATTGTGTCAGAGTTACCACAAAAAGGCCTCCCTTTTAATCAGTCTGCCAGAATTGGCCTTTCAGGCTTTCTTCTTGAAAGCCTTAATATAGGAATAATATCCATCATGACATAGCAACAGCTAAACACTGGACTGGAATTAGTGCAGTTGATTATGGTGGATAATAGGGATGAATATGGAGAACTGAATTACTGAAGTAGTGATGTTGTATTAGCAGGTCTACAGACATCAAAGTAACAAAACAGCTAATCTGTGTTTGTTTCCCCTTACCTTAAGAAATGCACTTGGACTATGGGCTCCTAGCAGTTGTCAGTAGAGGGCAGATGACTGACACTTGGGTTGCAGCTGCTTTTTGGGATCTCTATGTGGCAGGATGTAAAAAAACCATGTAGTACGGGTCCTTATGCTTGAACCTACATAAAGCAGTGACTGGCTGTAATGTGCAAAGTAAATTTCTGACCAAGGCTCAGGCATGCTGTAGTTGTCAGTAAAGGCTGGCAAGAACAGCTTGTGACTTTTGTCCCAGGCTGCAGTACTAGGCTGTGATGAAGTCTACAACACATTCCTGGCCATTACCTTGGTTTGGAGTAAATATTGCTACTGTGTATCTTCAGAGCTGTACAGAGCATGTACATGTCTGTTCTCATGGCTTAACAAGCAGCCAAGACTTACATGAAATAAAATTACATAGTAGTAGCTGTAGCCCCTGGCCCACAGGCACCAATATGGCAGTGTGTGTATGTTTAATGACTAAATAATTTTATTCACTTCTCAGATGTTTAAAATAGCAAAGTGGTAAGTCACTGCACCATTCTCCTTCAGGCAAAGTGAAAGGAACAGCAGAGCATTACAATCCTTTGTAGCGCTGTCTCTTCCTGTTTGCTATTGCTGCTTTGCCTGTAGGTTACAGGAGCTGAAAGATATCTACTGAAAGCTTTTGTATGTATCAGGACATAAAAAATGTTAATAACCTCTTCTCTAAGACCAGCTGCACCTGAGTAGACAATCAAACTTGAGTTCTTGCTTGAATGCTTTTGGAATCCACAATTAAACAAGGCAGCAATCTGAGTTTGAGTTAAAAGTTTTTGAAAGCCTGAAAGGATTCTCCACAGTCTGCCTCCTTTGATATCTGCTTTCTTAGCTGATAGCCAATGATGGTGAAAAAATATTAGGCAAATTAACTTCAATTAGTTATCAGTTTCAAATTCTTTTGACACCCTCCTACTCTTTCCCAGAGTCAGGTCAAGGAACTAAGAAGATGACAGTACATGGTTCTGTTCTCATGCTGAATGTCAGTGATATGGGCTTGTACAATCAACAGTGGTTAGAGTGGCTCTACTCAATTAAAAGGTTTCAATATGAGTCACTGAAAGGCAACTGCAGAAAGATGTGACCTGTCCCAGAAGCACAGTGTATGGCCCCAGTGTTCTAGTCTACACTAGAAACTTAAGAACTTTATAAGGAACTTGCATTAGACAGCTCTACAGGGAGGAAACATTTACAGTCACTTCCTGGCAGACTCTACAGGGCTGGATGCAGTTGGAGAAAATAAGTCAAGGATAATTTTTGTCAACCATGACTGAAAGCTGGAGATGGTGGGGTGGCATGTGACATTATGAGAACCTTGAGATGTAAAAGAGGCTTTTCTCTTCAGAATCTGTGTAACATCCTGCTCAGCAGACAGGCTGCAGCTCTGTACTTTGTGCTTCTTGTAGCATCATGACCAATAAAAATCTGTGCTCCATGCATAATTAACATAATTACCTGCTAAATCTGAACAGGAGGTAGAAAAGTAACTTATCCTCCTGTATCCATTACTCCTTACTGGGAGGAAATTTAATACCAGGCTCTCACTTCCCAAGTTGTAATTTGAGCAATATAGGAAAATGGGTATTAGTTATAGCAGTGTACTAGCTGTATGGTGTCACCCTCTGTATTGGCTCTGCTCATGGTGCAGCAAGGTCTAAGTGAATTTTCTTCTGTAAATGAGTATGTTTGTTTGAAGGGATGTTAAAATAATTGCCTTCCTCCAGCAGGGACTGCTGGGTCAACACCTACTCTAATGTGTTAGATACATGTCTAATGATCTGAGAGTCAGCAGCAGCACATTTTGATAGATAATCTATATTGTCTCAAATACAGCAATGCAACTGAATGAGTTTGAACAGAGAAGGATCTGAGTTCCAAAAACTGTTTTTACTATTTAATGCAATCAGTTAGAAAGAAAATAATTGCATATCAACAAGATGTGGAAGTGTTCCAGCCTGCTCTAATTAGACTAATTCTAAACCAGTGTCCTTCTGGCTTTGGAGGGCTGCATGTGGACTGCAATAGGTAATGAATTGCCTTAAGCTGTTTTACAGAATATTTCTCCAGAGAAAGCTTGTCCAATTGCTAAATGCAATATATTGCTCCCCTGAAATTTTTGAGTACTGAATTAAGTTTTTAAGTTGCTGAAATAATCCCGTCATTTGTTAAAGAAATTATGGGATTCAAGATTAATTCCTGAAAACTTACTTTCTTTTTAACATTAAAAATATGTTGGTGCACTCAAAATCAGCATGTGAAGTGAACCAGGGTGATGGAAGAAGTTTTGCATTAAACAAATTTGCAAAAGTGAAGTACACATCTGCATGCACAACATCTCCCCAGCTCCTGAGTAAGAGAAGGGATACTAGTCCCCTGCAGTCAGACCTTTTTTGTCATAGAATCATTGAATGGTTTGGTTTGGAAAGTAAAGCGTATCCAGTTCCAAGCCCATGCCATGGGCAGGGACACCTTCCACTAGACCAGGTTGCTCAAAGCCCTGTCCAACCTGGCCTTGAACACTGTCAGGAATAGGGCAACCACAACTTCTCTCTGAGCCAGTGTCCTGCCACCCTCATAGTAAAGAATTTCTTCCTAATGTCTAATCTAAATATCCCCTCTTTCAGTTTAAAACCATTTCCCCCTTGAGAGAGGCCACCTTGGCATCACCCACTGAGAGGAAATTTCTGCAGAGAATACACAGGCAGATAACCATCCCAAGAGAACAAGCTGAGGCTACGTGTCCCAAGGACCTGGGAAAACAAACACTACTGAAGTCCATTCTTGCTCTAAGTCTTTCTGTACTCTCCATGGGATGTCTACACATGTGAGGGGATAATCACTGTGGCAGAAAGGTCAAAAACTACTGCTTTTAATGAGTCAAGTGTACAGGAGCTCCTGGCTGTAGAAGAAATATTGAAGAAAAGTCTACATAGGTGGGTCCACAAAAGGGAGGGAAATGGAATCCTGCGTGACAAAGATGTTAGAAAGGAATTCTGTTGATCATCCGCTCTGACCTCCTGTTGAAAGCCTTGGATTAGCTTTTCCAGGGTCCTGTCAAACTGTGTCTTGACAGTTTCCAGCAAGGGAGATTCCACCACTTCTCTGGGCAACCTATTTCAATGTGTAATTGTTCTCATGGTGAAGAATGTATATATATTTTTATTCTGCAGAATTTGCCCTGGAGCAACTCAGCTCTCTGTGTAGTATGTAGCTTGTTCTTTGCCCCTGTGATTGAAGGGCTGTTTCACAAACTTCTTGCATCTATCTGAAGAAGAGTATGTATATTGTAGATGAGCATGTGAATGTGAAATGCACATTTTAAATGACCAGTCAGGAAACCTTTGAGAATGAAAATGGCCTTGACCCTGATTTGAAATCATATCCAGGCCAGCAAAAATGTTCACACCTAAAGCATCCAAGTTCAGTTTCATCTACTAACCAGGGCAATGGTGGGATGATATTGCTCTGTATGTTACAAAGCTTTAATTCACCTGTTGATACCAACAGAAATATTAACACTATTTTGTAGGTCTTCTTTAGCACAATGCAGGCTTGTTTTGTGTACACACTCTCCTATCAAAGGCATCCTGACAGCTGTTAAATCTCAAATCTGTTCTTCTTTATTGCTTTGAGTTAAGAGGCATAGGCAAAGATGAAAAGAATAGAAAGGAAAGTTGAGCATTCAGGGAGAAAAATGAAAGCCATTCTGGGGAATGGAGGCTGCAGAATGGAAGACTCACAGCAGTGGGGAAGAGATTTGTCTGAGGGAACAGGCAATAAAACCACATCAGAAAAGTGTGGGGAGCGGGGCAGAAGAAGAAATGGACAAAGGCGACCGTAAATTGATTCTTTGGCTTCCTGCAGATGTGCAATCCAAATGATTAACTGCAAAATTCTGTGATTTGATAGATCTGGTGCAATAGAAGAAAGATCACGTCCTACTAATGAAGCAACACATGGTTTGATTAATCCTCCTTTTTTTTTTCTATGTAAGTTTTGATTTTTCCCTGAATACATCACTGCCCAACTCAATGTTCGCAGGACTAGGTCATTTTAGATGTGAAATCCTTGCCATTGTGTGGTGCTGGAAAGCACAGTGGCTTGCTAGTAGTAATGCTGACTTTTGTCAGTATGTTTCCGAATGGCTAATGCGATTGCATCGAATGTGGAAGATGCAATTTGAAATATATCAAGAAGGAGTATTTGTTTAGGATTAGGTGATATTTGATCAAAATACTGCAAGAATAGCAAGGATGAACGGCTTCTCTTCCGGGCCTTTATAATGAGCATATGCTCCATGATGTTGTAGAAGTGGAGCACACTGGGGTATTTTTAAACCTTGCAACAGCAGCTGGGATTTCTGCCTTCCCTGGGAAGTGAAGAAGAAAATGTATTTCTGTTGTCCCTGGGGAGAAACGGCTGCTGTTCACTTGGAGGAGTGCTATTACCTTCCTCCTGATTTTCCCAAGGAAACCGGGTATTTAATAATTGTCTTCATGCAAGCACTGTCTCTAGGAGGTAGGAAACAAATGGTTACTTCACAT
>JBCJKH010046645.1:1729-11790 GCA_039877255.1 Loriculus beryllinus | reverse complement strand
CCCTGCTTATGGCAGGGGGTTGGAACTGGATGATCTTAAGGTCCTTTCCAACCCTAACGATTCTATGATTCTATGATGCTATGTCTCAGTTCACCATTCTAGTCCTGCATATACTAGAGAATTGTTGAAAGTCGTATTACCAGCATACACTAACAAACCCCACGTTGTCACCAACAGATGTTAAAAAAACTGTTACAAGCAAAATTACACCTCTCTTACACCAGAAACTGGTGATGCCTTTCTGGTACCTGAGAATTAGTGCAACATTACAAATATTAACAGCAGGTGAGTTCTGGTTAGTGCAGTACAATCACGGAGCTAAGAGAGACCACTTGTCTTCCTCCAATGGAATTTATAGCAGTGGTCAGGCTTTCAGGGTGTAATGTCCACATCGTTTTGTAATTATGTGTGGAAGGCAGGTGAGGTGAAGATACAACTGTATGAAATTAAGTCATGGATACTTTTTTGTGAAAAGACTGCAGAATCCAGAGGGTGGAGGGGAGGGGCTGAAATGCATTTCCCGCTTGTCTCTTTTCTTCCCCTTTGGCGCTTAAGTGTTGAAATCTAGGCCAGCTTTGTACATCCTGACTATGTGCCACATGGAATTGTCTGAATTTGGAGAAAAACACCAGCGTGTACCTTGGGATAAGTTGTATTAAGGGAACCATCGTACCCTTTTCTGTAAAGTGGCAGTTGCTATGCCATGAGTTCTGTTGCCTGTGTCCCTTAGGTTGTCTCCCTATTACTGTGAAGCATTTTTTTATCCACAGTCCTCAAAATCAAAGATGCTAGGAGAAGGGATGACAAGTATATCTGTCTGCCTCACAAATTTTTGTCTATCCTGTGTTTCTAATAGTCAGGAATTGTTAGCATGTGATGGTGTGAAATATGAATAAATGAAACATGCTTTCTTGGTAGACATTTTTGTCTTCATTTTCTTCAGTTGGGTTTTTTCCAGATCTTTCTTTTTCATTCCTTGAACCTTTTGCGTTAAGAAACAGAGCTTCATCTTCAGAGTCGTTTGCGTTACTTGTAAAGTTATCATTTTACCATGGCTATCTAGCACTCTTTTGTATTAGATGTTGAGAAAGTGGAGAAAAGGCAAGTGAGGCGGGATGTAAATTACCTTTGCTGTAATGATCATGTGCGGGTATTTTGCTATTTTTGTACTAACAGAGTTTAAACTAACATTAACTAGTAGAAACTTCATCAGTTTTGGAGGTTGAGACCACTAACTTGGAACAGAAAGAGACTTCAGGCCCAGAGGATCTGATCAGTTGAGACCAGTAGAGATGGACCTAGTGCTCTGTGCATTCGCCTGTTTAATATATCCCAGGGCTTTTATTTGTAATCTGAGTTCTTGTCCTGTATCTTCCAGGAAAATTAGTGTTCTTGGAGCATTAATTGCACTAAGTCTGCCAGGCAGCAGCAGCAGGTACAGCGAGGATGAGGGTTCCTAATTTATTCACTTGTGCTTTGCCACTTTGGCAACTAGATGAGAGAGTTGGTGCTGTAAAGCTTCCAAGCTGAAGCACAAGCACAAAAAGCTTGCACAAGCACCAGGGTAGAGGTACGAGCCCATGGCCTCAGGGAGCACTTGGGCTTTGGTCATAAATTGGAGAGAAACATGGTAGCCATCGAGGAGGTTTTCAGTGAGAGCATGTGGCAAAAATTGACCAGAGCTGGATCTTCCCATTCTGAGAAGAAGATTGATGTTATCTTCAGACTCTTAGTAGCATCTGATACTTTGGTCCTTTGTCTCATTTTTTTTCCTTCGCCTGAGTGCTTTGAATCAGTGCAGTTGGTCCTGAGCAACAAGGAATCTTCTTGTTGCTTTTGGAAATGCCTCTTTATGCCCATGGCTTCACCTGGCCTCAGATGATCACTTCTGAAGACATGCGCATTAGAGGGGTGGTGAGAGGTAGACTGGCAGTTGTTCCCATCCCTTTAGTCTGCAACCACAGGCTCAGTGCTCAGCCTCTAATTCTCTTTTCCTTTCTTGCCAGACCCTGGATGGGCGCATCATAGTACGTAGCCATGCCCGGGTGTCATCCCTGACTCTCAAAGACATTCAGTACACAGATGCCGGAGAATATGTATGTACAGCCAGCAACACCATCGGGCAGGACTCCCAAGCCATGTATCTTGAAGTGCAGTGTAAGAAGTGGAGAATGGGTTGGGGAAGGTGTTCATGTATTTAGAGGGGGGACTGTTTTGATTTCCTGTGATGAGACTAAGGCACTTACAGCTAGGGATGTGTTGTTTGAGTAGTGGGCATGGGAAGCAGCTGGGTCTGAAATAATTTTGTTGAAGACATGTTGATGTGTGCATACATGCAAATGTTTGTTATAGCTGTCTCCAGCTGGGATACTGTTTGCACCTTGGGAAGATTCTGGGCCATGAGTCTGCTGCAGTCACATTTGTTGGGTGCATCATAATTCTTCCCTAAGGGAACTTCCTGGTATACACTTCCCTAGATGCATAGCATGGTGTCTGCTCTGCCTTCCACACTGTATTAAGAGCAACATTTGAGGCTGAGTAGCATTCCTTCGTACGTCCTTCAGCAAGACATTGCTCACCCCACCCCAAATATAAGACTGTTCCCATTTCCTTAGTAGATTTCCTTCCCCACATTAAACTGGACCCAAGCCAAGGGATCCTTAAAGTGAGGCAGATTGGGCTACTTTAGGAGATTTTGTGGCTTAAATTGCCTTTTCAAATGTGTCTGTCTTTCAGATGCCCCCAAGCTTCAGGGCCCTGTGGCTGTCTATACCTGGGAAGGGAATCAAGTGAACATCACCTGTGAGGTGTTTGCTTACCCCAGTGCTGTCATCTCCTGGTTCCGGGATGGACAGCTGCTTCCCAGCTCAAACTACAGCAACATCAAGATCTACAACACTCCATCAGCAAGCTATCTGGAGGTGAGCAAAAGCAAGGAGAGAAGGTGGCACATGCAGCCAGGAAGGTTGACTGTTGTCAAATAACTGATGTTCCTGATGTGGAAGGAGTTAAGTCTTTTGTCATAGCTTACTATGGGTAGACAAGTTGCATCGTGTTTCAGGCACATAATTGCTAATAAAATTTGGTAATAGAAGACACCACTCTTCCTTGCATTTGACTTTGTGCTCACTGCAGTGCTCTGCTCTTTGGACAGCCATCAGAGTGTTAGCACATGTACTTCATTGTAGCTGCTCCTGCAAAGTGCAAAGTGTTTTCTGATCTGAGCATGAACCTTTGTTCCTTCCATAGGTGACACCAGACTCTGAGAATGACTTTGGGAACTATAACTGCACTGCTGTGAACCGCATTGGCCAGGAGTCCTCAGAGTTCATTCTTGTGCAGGCAGGTGAGCATCCAAGGCAGGGAGATAGGGAAATGCATATGCATAATGTTGTGATCTTAAATTTCTGACAGCCATTGCATATGTGCATAAGTGTGCACGTGTGCTTTTCCAAATCAATGACATATCACTAACAGTGCAGGTTGTGCAAGATGAAAACGTTAGAGCACTGTGTGGCAGCCAAAGAGGACCAGTGTCTCACTGCATGATAGATTGGAAGGGCCTCTGGTGTCCTCTCAGGGCTGCCGTAAGGACAGATTTAGGAATGATCAAGCTATGCATTGGACTGCCATATGGGAGACACTGTAGGATAGAGTAGCATCCATGATGCTCTCCCTACACTTCTCTGGCTGTCCTCTTTTGAAGGAGGTACTCTTAAGTCTCTAGCCTTTTAGACGAGGGACAAGATGGTCTCTTTGCTGTCTAATTAGCACTTCTTAACAGTTTTCCCTTCCTGAGGGGGACCTCAAGCCTACCCATCTCCTCTTCTTTGTGAAGCCATGACGAGGATATGCTTGATATTCCCAGTTTTCTGTTTTCTTTGCCACTGGAGCTTATTTCCTGTTGTCTTCTGCATCACTGGTTATTTTCACTTCCTTTCCCAGATACTCCGTCCTCTCCTTCCATTGACAGAGTGGAGCCGTATTCCAGTACCGCCCAGGTGGAGTTTGATGAGCCTGAAGCTACCGGCGGGGTGCCCATCCTCAAGTACAAAGCAGAGTGGAGAGCACTGGGGGAGGGAGAATGGCATTCAAGGCTGTATGATGCAAAAGAAGGTAGGATGATAAAATGTTACCTCTCCCATCTGCATCTCAAAAGGCTTTCTTTCCTTTAGGGAAAAGCCAGAGCGGAGGGTTCCATAGCTTTGTAATTTCAGCTCCTAAGTTAAGGCCCCAGATAAATTCTTAAAACATTTGCTTTGCAGTGACATATTTAATTTCCAGTTGATAGCTGATAGCTGTATGTATGTGGCAGCCTTCTGTGTCTACAGAACATGTGTGGCGTCACTGCGTTCATCTTTTCCTTATTCACACCATTCTGTCTGAATGAGGTGAAGAACCCTGTGCCTGGTATTGAATAGGTTTCACTTCCTGACTGGGGAGTGACTGTGTGCTTCCTAAGCTTTCAAGCCTTGTCTGTCAGCTCTTTTAGTTACCCTTCAGTTCCCTTTGGAACATAAACCCTCCTATTCCAGAAGCAAGTCTAACTCTCATTACACTCTGTCTCATTTATAGCAATCTGTAAGAATACATACTGCTTAAAATGTATCCTTAAGTCCAGTAAGCCAAGTGAATTTTGATTTGGGAGGACTTTGAAGATCAGAGTTCAGTTTCAGAGCTGAATCTTCCAATCCTGGCTGGAGTGGAAATTTTTCTTCTAGGTCTCTACTGGAGTGATGTGATCATAGCTAGAGTCATGTTTCTTTTTCTCATTTTTCCCTTTGTGTCTGTGCAGGAAAAATTGAGTTTATTTCTTTGTTGATATCACAATGACCCCACAGCAGGTTCTTTCCATCTCTTACATTGTGTATGACCTTCTTCTAGATTGTTAAAGTGGAGGGATGGGTGTCTCTCCTGCTAAGGGCTTTGCTTTCAGTTTGATTATGCAGCCCAACAGATGAGTAGCTTTAGGTGGTATGTCCATTAAAGTTAGAGCTCCACATGACAGTGGTATTGAAGAGCATATTTCTGGGAGCTCCCTGGCACAGGCCAAGGGCTGATGCCCTCTGGTGTCTACCAAACACTCTACTATATCCCTTCTACAGATGCTGTGGCAATACACCTCTCTAATCAGCAGGTTGACACAAAGCTCTGACCTTCCTCTTTGATTGCACTGTTTATGTGAGGCTGGGCTTGTTACCTGTGGCCAGCATGGCTAAGTATACTATAGAGACATGGCATTTGTTGTTGACCTAAAGCCTCAACCTTTTTTTGCTTTTCCTCCTCTTGTTTCTGCAAAAGCAAATGTGGAGGGCATGATCACTATCACTGGCCTGAAACCTGAAACAACCTACTCTGTGAGACTGTCTGCTGTCAATGGCAAGGGCGTGGGTGAGATCAGCCTGCCATCCGACTTCAAGACACAACCAGTTCGTAAGTAAAACTGAGTCCTCCCTCTCCTTCTCTGGTTCTCTTTCCTTGCATCTCTCCAGGGAATTTCTGCCATGCATGAATGACACCTTCTTCTTGCAGAACTTACCTTTGTTTTATTGTGACTTTTGGTTGTAGTGAATTTCATTACTAATTAAAAATCTTCTTTGATAGGAGGCAGAGGAACTATTTTATCCGCACTAGTTTATGCCACAGGTTACTATTATAAACTTTGCATTGTCAAAAAGAAGGGGCTATGCAATGGGAAGTTGTAATAAAAAAAAGCAGTGAGTTGAAAAGGGTATTGGTCGTAGAGAATGTAATGTCATTGCCACAAGCCAGGTTTTTTTGCAAATCAGAAGTTAAGAGGTTCAGCATAGGACTGGCCATGAACTGTGGAAGGAGGGGAAAGGGATTTCTCTTGTCTGAAAATCAGTCCTTTAAGATTCTATGCGGCATGCAAGGTAATTTCCACAGCCTCTTGTCTACTTCACTTGGGTAATCAGGATGCTCTGATCTGGCCTTTCACTCCTGTTTCAACCAGGAACAAGAGAGGGAAGAATTAAAAAACAGAGAGAAATTCAAGACAGGAAGGAGAGAAAGAGGGAGAAACAAGTGTAGAGTGCATAGGGGAGATGTGATAGAAGTAGGCCAGGGAGAGGAGATCTCATATCCTTGTACACAGCCTCACCCAGGTTGGGAACTGTACTGAACCACCTGCAACCCCTGTGGATCTTTCCCATTTTCCTTGCAGTTAGATCTATATTCTTCTTCCCACTATCGCACCTATACTTGTGTATCTATTTCATAGCTCCTCAGAAACCCACTATGCAGGATCTTCTCCTGAATTCAGAGCTAGCAATAGTCCTAGCCCATGTCTCTGCATGCTTTGAGTCCATGTGATCTGTGCATGGTCTTGATTTTGTGTGCCAACTTCTGCCTCATTAGAGTTGCTGGGCAGTATGGGACAGTATACACATCTTGATGCTTGGAAATCCCAGGCCCTCTGCACCAAGCCAGCCCTCGCAATTGCTGTCTGGTCTGTTGTGGTAACTCCTGTAACCTACCCCATTCCCTAGGGTTGGATTTGAGACAGCTGGTGGCATTTGGATTTTCTAGCTCTATGTTCTCTATCGCCTCATCTTTCTACATTTATTTTTTGTTTTTCTATCTCCGTCTTATCTTTTTGTCTGTGTTCCATCCATGGAAAAACTGCAGGCATCCCTCACCCACGTAAGTGCCTCTCTGCATTTCTTTCACTCTCTTTTTATGTTTCTAGAGTGTTCCTCTAACATACCTAACATTAGCTTTTAATCTAGTACATTTTCCTCTCAGGATGTTTAGAAATGAAGTAACTGGTATTGTCCACTTCCTAACAAGACTGACACTAGAATAGCCGTCCCACTATGGATGATACTGCTCTATTTAGAAGAGAATTAGGGTTTAACATCTTTGTCTTTCTTGTAGAGCATGCAGTTCAAATATTTAACCTAGTGATTGTCTAATAATAATAGTTAGCATGGTGACTAGAGAATGGAGTAGTGGAAGGCTTCATGTTTATGAGTCAATTAAAAATTTTCAGTTTTTAATGAAATTAAGTTATTCAAGGGAGGAAAAAGAATAATAAATTAACAGGAAAAAGGTTTAGCTAAATTGCAGATCTGGTTTAGACTAATTGAAAGCCAACAAAAAATTTCAGAATTTTGAATGTCTTTGTAATTTTGACAGCAAAACCTTGAAGAAAAAATTCAGGTTTTGCCTCTTCTCACTCATACTTTTTACTGTTCGTGGTCTTTGGACAGTCTTCCAGCACTTGTGTAGATTGTATACTCAACTAAATGAACCTCATACTAAATAAAAAATGCATGTTTTCTCCTTCCCAGAGCAAAATGAATTAGAGATTTAATGGATGTGCTTAATTGTCAGCTAGGTTTGGTGAAACATTTTGTGCTCCATAGCTTTGTGCCTTTCAAATTGGCGTTAATCAATAGGAGCTAAAAGAAACCTTTTTATCTATGTGAGCATTATTCTGTTTATCGTATATGTCCTTGCAGTGAGCAGTTGATATTCCCAAGATTACGTCATGGGCAAGCTTTATGAAGCTGCTGTCACTTTTCTTTGAGATTTCTGAAGCTAATTACAGGATTTGAATGATACTTGTGCTGTTTTTCTGTAAAGATTTTATTACATTAAAGCTTGGATTTAGTGGACCTCTTAACAGGATGAATGGATTGATAGTCAAGATGGATGAATAAATGGTCAGATGAATAGACAGAATTGCAAATTGCAGTAGTTACAAAGAGTCAACTGGGAGTCGTGTTTCCTGAAGACATGTACAGTCCTTTGCCTTAAATTGTTTGGTGCCTGTTAATTTCAGTAGAAGTATTATATCCCTTACATGAAGTTAGGTTAGTATTATAACTCTCAGGCAGATGATTTGGTAGGCCCTTCTGAATTGGACATAGTCCGTGATATACAAGGGAGATAAGGGCTTTAGGTATTCAGTCCCTGTACAGATCAGTACCAGAGGAAAAGGGGAAAGATCCAATTAAGAAGAGAGGAAAAAAGAGCATTAAAAGCTTTGTTTCAGCCACATGGACACATCTGTCTGCCAAGCCTCATGTTCATCACTTGGGGACAGGTACGTGGATTTGGAGAACATTAAATCACGCTCGTAGTAGAGTTTTTTTCCTTTCTGTTGTTTTGTTTGTTTGTTCTTTTTTTATTTTTTTTTTTTTTTTGTGGCAACCAGCTATCAGTCAGTCTCTAGGCCTTTGTAGCATACTGGTCCTTTGTAGCATAAGTTCCAGTTCTTTTTTCTTCATTATGCCTTGAGCTGTGATCCTTCCTGAGCATTGAGTTCTCTGATTCATTCTCTGCTCTCTGGGGTTCTCAACTCTCTGGGGTTCTAAAGGCCCATCTCAGACCATGAACTCGGTTGCAGTGGTGAAAAGACTGTTGGTACAACAGAAACCTTTTTTCCATCTGTGCTGGAATTCCAGTTGCACAGTGTTACGTTTTGTGGACAAAGTCAGAAGCAGGAAAACGTTGGGTGTTCCCATGTGTGATGTGAGTTGAAGATCACAGAAATGTTTCAGAAATTTTACAGGAAAGAATATAAAAATTGTGTTTTGGCACCAGTCAAAACCTGGTGTTTTCACACTAAGTAAAATAATGACTTTTCCTTACCCTATTATTTAAAGTGTCTACTTGAATGTGAGAACTGACACTCTTCTTAAATGTTTGTTGGGATACGTCCATACTTTCTTGGGGGTTGGGATTTTTTCTGGTGGGGTGCTATGCTAGCGCAGATGAGAATTGTGGGGTTGAGAGGGTATCTGTCTACCTTGATCTGGATTTGCATTTTCTCAACAATTTGCTGGTTTTCTGCACTTCCTGTTTTTTATGAATCTGAAGACAAACAGAGACTGCACGCAAACCTTGTGAATGGCTTCTTTTTGAGCCCCATCTGTTTCTTGCTGGTTTTCAGGTGGGACCCAAATGTGTTAAGCCACAAGAGTATGTGTGTACTTATGGCATGTTCGAGTTTGCTATCAAAATACCTTTTTTTTGTACAAAAAACCAAACCAACAAAACACTAAAATAATCCCAAATTCCACTACGTCCTAAGCTGGCAGTAGCGTATTTTAGCAATGGCCTTCACCAAAACACTGGTGAACAGTGGCGTGTGTTCAGTGGTTCTTTGTGATCAGAAAGTTGGTCTACAGCAAGAACTCGCAGAGGAGCCAAAATGTAGGTCTGGCGAAGCACGTTTACTTTGTTTGAGTTCTATGGCCAGAGAGGCTTGATCTGACAAAATCTTACAATTTGTGTTTTAATTTTCTCTCTTTTGGCAGTAATTAATAGGAATCCACTCCCTTCCTCACCTTCCTTTCTCTTTTTTTAGCAAGTACTGCTGCACCCACTTCCTGTTTAGCAGACAGTGAGTATTGTAGAAGAAGTTGTCCTTGTTGCACTTCGCTCTGCATGCATCTCCTCACTGAGTGTGGTGCAGTCTGCCTAACATCCTTAGGTGTTTTCCTTCTTTTCTGTATCTTGGTTTTTTCCTTTCCCCTGAGTAAAACTTGAATCTTCAGGTGCAGGAAGTACAGATTAAG
This sequence comes from Loriculus beryllinus, assembly GCA_039877255.1. Lineage (NCBI taxonomy): Eukaryota > Metazoa > Chordata > Aves > Psittaciformes > Psittacidae > Loriculus > Loriculus beryllinus. The sequence goes on along the minus strand of JBCJKH010046645.1, from coordinate 2,242 downwards.
TTGTAAGTTTGATTTTCAGGACAGAGAAAAGCCACAGACCTTTTCTGGTGCTGTGGAAGAAAATGCATTTCTTTATATCCTTCTTCATCATTTTTTAAATCTGCATAATTGTATTTAGACTGCAAACTGCATGAGGGTGTGTCCTGTTCTCCCTTTACACCAGCCGCACTGATACCACCATGGAAGGAAAAGTAACTCATAGAAACATAGAACTGCTCAAGTTGGAAGGGACCCATGAAGACCATTAAGTCTCACAGAACTACCTAAAACTAAGCCATATGACTGAGAGTGTTGTCCATCTCAGTATGTCTTTTACCCTTCTCTGTAGCTGTAGCTCTCTGCCCCGTCATAAAGATGTGACAGTGACAATTCTTTTCCTCTGGAAGATGTTACCTAGAATAGTAGAGAAATCCTTCACAGACTGTGTTTCTCATGCTGCATTGTTCCCATGCCTTCTGCGAGTAGAGACATTCATCTTTGTCCTTCTCTTCTGGTAATCCTTGTATTCAGTGC
>JBCJKH010046643.1:39850-70897 GCA_039877255.1 Loriculus beryllinus | reverse complement strand
AATAAGGTAACTGCAGCACTTAAAGTGGCTGCAGGGTAAACTGCTAAAGCAGCTGAATGTGCTGGATACTTTCTTTGTGCCCTGGGGATAACAGTAGTTGACAACATCCCCCTCCTTCCCAACATCACAGAGCTACTGTAAGAGAATGAGCATTGCCTTAGTGCTACCTGCTGCAAAGCCTGAGCTACCAGTGAAGTGGAAACATTGATAATTAATCTAAAGCATGCAAAGCAGATTGAGGCCTTTAGCTTGCTGAAGCCCAGACCCCAGCCTGCTGAGTGAAACTGAGCAGGCTCTACTGCAGAGCAAACAGGAAAAATAGGAAGGTTTTATCAGCCATTAAGCATCATTGCCTGCCTTGACATACATGTCTCTACACATGACTGTTTTAACACCCCTCAGTTTAACTGAACAAAAGAAGAGCACAGCAATTTGAATTCAACAGAAAAGCAGGATGAGTTTACTAAACTTTTTGTCAGATATTGATCATGATCAAAGAGTAAAACTCCTGACATTTTTTTCTTTTCTTAGTCCTCCAGATACACATCAGAGGAGGCTTCACCAGCCTGGCTGACTTTCATAACATTAAAATAAACAGTCCTCCAATCTGAAGCATTAGATCTCTACACCTACCTGTCAAGCATTTAATCAGGCCAGTGAGGAATTCCAGAGAAGAATCTCTTACTTCCCAGCAAGGACTGCACAAACGCTTCTGAAGCACCAGAAACACATCTGTAAAAGCCAAGTGACAAGCTTGAATGGACAGGAAAGACAAGCTTTGCTGAAGTAGTTGTTGTACAACCTCTCTACCATTTAATCAGAAGCAATCCCTTTTGCTGCTGCTCTATGCTTCTCCCAGAGTCCTTCAAAGCACTACTTGGGCAGCTAAACCTAAAGTCAGCATAACTGCAAACAAATGAATCTTAGTGCCTTAGGCAGGAAAGGTAAGCAAGAGCAGATTTCACATATGCCACTAGCTGCTGTTTATCCCAACTTGAATAGCTTTCTTACCTTCCAAGATCTTCTCAGCTTGTTGCCACTGACTGTTAGAGCAGGATACTTCCTGTAAGCGCACCAACCACTTGGATGTAGCTTGAAATGTTGTCTTTAGAACCTGACGCAATATAAAGCAGATTTACTTCATTATGGGAGGCACTGTTGCCTTTATGGAAGATAAAATCTGGTTTAGCCTCAATCTTAAAGTGAAATTCTTGGCATAAACAAGTACATAGACTTTTTTATAAAGAAGACACAAATAAATGGTGCTTCTATAGCATTTCTAACAAACTCCTAGAAAGTGAACGTTCTCAGCTTAATGTTCTGAAGTTCTAGCACCTCCACTGGTTGATTTGCAGTTGTCATCAGTCATTTGAACAAAACAAAGCAAGAAAGCAAAACTCCTTAATGCAAAGAATTCAATACTTAAGGCACATGTCAAGTTGAGTATGGTGGCACTACTTTTAGAAGTGATGGCTTCCATCTGTTCAAGAACACTCAACGTATTGGTCAGTTACTTGCTCATTAGAATTTTAGCTATTTCCTGCAAGCGATGTAGAACCAAAACAAGTCTCCTACTTATTCTAATACAAACTGTGCTAACAAACAACTGCTGTCAGACAGCTTCTCAGAACTACGTCCCACTGGGGCAAGCTAATAGACTTGGATCTTTCCATAGTTCTATACTCACAGTAGGGCTGGTGTTCGGACTCTCCAGGTATGCCAGAAGGACATCAAATACACTCCCTATGAGTGTGTCACAGCCTGAAACATACACAACAAAACTAAAGGACCAATACCAAGAGAAGGAGCAGCTGAATTGCAATCCAGCTGCTCAAAAATACAGAAAGACACAGGATTATAAAACTGTTTCGGAGAAGAAAGCAAGCACGGTTCTCAGAGAAGAGGAGAAACATCCAATTTTTCACAAGCACTAAAACCTTCTTAATGACAGCATTACCTGCCCTAGCTCATGAACAAAAAAGTTCAGCCAAGACAGTAGGAAGAACTGGAAATAAACAAGTTTCAGAGGCAGAAGTGGTCATTCCTGGCAGTGTTCAAGGCTAGGCTGAATGGAGTCTTGGGTGATACGGTTTAGTGTGTGGTGTCCCTGCCCATAGCAAGGGGATTGGAACTAGATGATCTCCAGGTTCTTTCCAACGCTTACTATCCTATGATTCTATGATCTTTATTCAGAAAGATCAGTGAAAGGGAATGAAAAATTCTGCAACTACAGAATAGTCAAGTATTTCCCAAATTTTTCTGCAAAAATAGATAAAATACATTTAAAATGCAAACATCAACTCACCTTTTTGCTCTGAGAGTGCTGCTAGGACATCAAGAGCTGACCTCTGTACTCTGAAGCTATTGATCAAGATTCGGCTTACTGTGCTTCCCAGAGGAGATGCTGGACTCAGGAAGCCATTACAGAGTTGTAGTATTGTCATGAGAGAGCGTAGTAAAGGTGTAGAGGGTAAATCCATGGGCAAATCAACCTAATAGGATGGGAGAAAGGAAAAGAAGTTTCCAGCAAAAGTCTCAAGTATGCATACAAAGCAGAAGTTGTTGTTCAGGATTCAGCAAAAATTGCTATTTTTAGTATGTTCTTAAGGTACCACAATGCTAATAACTCAAATTATCTTGCTCTCTCCCAAGGGCTATGGCACAGATGGAAAAAGATTCTTCTCACTGCTTGGGAAAGCAGTTTAATTTGTGGTTTTTTCCCCTGGATCAGTAATTGCAGTGAAGTATGGTAACAAAGCTTGCGAAGAGGGATTTTAAACTAAGTGCAGTCCCCCTCTACTGCAAAACTCTGCAACCAGTATTAATGCTGTTTTTCAAGGACCAATTTGATACCAAAACAAGGCTTTTTTTTCTTTCTCTGAATGTTACCAGAGACAGCAGCTCCTTCAGATGAGCGAGGGTCTGACACAGGAGGCTAGCACAAGACGACTTGGAGGATAGAAGACTTTCAATAGTGATGGGATCACTAACAGACTCATCCAACAAGCCTAGAGGATGAAAGAAGGAAAGAGCTTGGGTTGTAAGTGAATACAAAGGACTGTAACTTTTAAAGGTAATCAACATACTCATATGATGTAGTATGAATATCCTCCCAAATGCAACTATCAGTAGGCTGCTGCACTTTACTACAAACACTGCTATTCTTCCTCCTCCAGTTTTGTCTGCACTGCATTTAATGTTAGAGGCTAGTGTGCTTGCCAGTATTTTATCACAACTGTACCTGCATATTCCAGAGGCTGGGAGGCTGCTCTCAAAATACAGTCCATTGGCTGAAGGAGAACAGTCAGTGCCTGAATCCTCACATCCTGTGGGCTTGAAGGAGGAAACAGCAGTTACCAAAACAGGAACACTTCAAGTCTTTCCCAAAATCTGTCCCCAGATGCTGAGCAGAACATTGGTTTTTTTTCCACACAGGCTTTTAAACAAGCCAACAATGACAAAGCAATTACAGTATTATCACAGTTCAAGCCTTCTTTCAAGATTCCCTGCCTAACTGAAAGCAGAGGAGAAATGGCTCTGGAACTCAGAAGCAGCCTTATCAAGTTATGCAAACAGAGTGGGACTCTGTGCAAGACAGGGATTTTAGAAAGAAGCATTTTTTTGTCAACAAAATGATGTTCTTATATCTTAAACCAGGTGTTACTTAGCCTGTAAATCAGTATCCATACGTGCTGTATTCATCTGATGATTTCTTGATGCTTTTTTACACCCTAAAGGGGGATTATAATGAAAATAGAGGCAGGCTTCTCAGGGGTGAACAAGACATTAATTTTCAATTGCAAGAGGGTAGATTCCAACTAGATATACAGAAAATACTTTTCATAGTGAAATGAAAGTGGTTAAGCACAGGCACAGGTTGCTCAGAGATACCATGGAATCTTCAGCCTCAGGGATATTTCAAATTTGAATGGTGAAGGCCCTGAGCAACCTGATCTGTCCCGAAAGTTAGCCTTATACTGAGCAAGAGGTTGAATAAGATAACTTCTACAGGTTCCCTCTAATCTAAGTTATTCTGCAACTGTCAACAGTCTCCAGATGTACACTTCTGCTGGACAGCAGTGGAAGCTCTTACATGAGTCAGTGTTTTTGGGAAAGAGAAAATGGATTTGACAGGCAGTCAAATTGTGTCTATCTTGGTCAACCTTGGCAATATGAAGTTAAAGAATTTTTCTATTTCAGGAAGAAATTGGCTGGCTGTAGGTAAGATGCAAGTGTATACACATAAACATGACATTGGTCCCTTTCATTTCTCTTTTTGAAAACTGTATTATTCTTACTATGAGTATCTGAAGTTAGCTACTAGCATGGTTCTTGCCAACCACTTTTACGTATTAAGGAATGTAGTGGAAAATGCAGTGAGGAAAAATACTGTTCTTGGAAAAACACCAAAGATATTAGTACAGAAATGTTTTCCAGAGTCCAAAAATTTCATTGCAGGAAGTCCTACCATTTGTAGAGCTTCAGAATTCTCACTGCCAAAGGACCTGCTTGTACTGGGGTTAAGTGTTCTAAAGCAGAAGTCACCAATGCCCAAAAACTGCCTTCAGTGTCAAACACAGGGGACCTGAGAAGAAAGAAGCGTAAGCAATATCCTGTGAGATGGTGGAAAACAGATCTCACCACTGGATCCAAGCTCCCAGAAGATCTTTACCTTGACATTTTAAGCAAAAGATTTGCCAGCATGTGTTGTACTTGAACAGTCTCTTCCATCAGAAAGGATTCTATCTGCTTTGCTATTCTTAACCAAAGTACTTCGGTCCACAGAGCATGACAGCTGCCAAACAAACTAGTTAACAGTTTTAATGCCTGCTCGATGTGAGAGGCAGAGCTGGACTGAAGGGAATCTTCTATATGCTTTATAATCATTTGGGCACACGCTGGCCAGTCACAGTCCTTTGTAGTGAGAGGTTTAGTTGTTTCAGACTCTACAGAGAGAGTGAGCATGTGCACCAGAAGCTGACTGGCAGCTGAAGCCACAAACAGGCTGGGATCCCCTTGCAGAGTGAAGATCACGTCTATGCCTCCTGTGTGAAAACAAAACAAGTCACTGGAGGAAAAAAACAACAGCCTTCCTATTGTGAGGTGGAGCATTGCTTGCACTCCAACTATATATTACTCTAATTCAAGTACCACACAGCTTTCAATAGTGTTGGTGGGGCATTTTATACTTTATTTTGTAGTCTCTATGGCATTTCAAAGTCAGTCAGACCTTGCTGACAAACAAAAAAGAAGGTAAAATTGTTTTCATATCCTCTAGTATTTTAATAACTCAGGAACAGAATACGGCTTTGATATAATATTAGTAATGTTAGGAGAGTTGGCACAACCAGAAGGAAAAACATCAATGGAAGCAACAGCACTACTTTTCCACCACAAGGACAAATTGCATGCTGCATGTTAATACCAATCCAGTCTTGTAGGCCCCTCTGTACATGGGTTCTAAAGTTAACAGCAGAATTTACCTGCATAACAACAATGGGAATACGAATGTGTGCAAGCATTAGGAGATAAATGAGCCTTTGGTTAGTTTTTCTGCACTAAAACCATATTGAAATGAACTTTTCAATAGGAGTTACAAATAAGAATACAGAGGGCTTTTAATAAGCTATTTTTTTATGTGTTTCATGAGGTTTGCCTCTTTCCTTTCTAAAAAGGACACCATCCTCGGCATTTGGGGGAAAAAACCAATAAAAATTTAAATGCATAACTAATTTAACAAAACCCCCACCACCTTCCACTGACTTACGTGGTTTTTACAACTGGCCTATTTTTATCTTAAGTAAATGAAAACTCCTTTCTTATTTGACATTTGAGCAACAGAGTGGAATGGAAGCAATACAGAGGCTCTGGGCAGTTACAGTCCCAGAAGTACTCACCACCTTCGCAGAGGAAGTGGAGGGCAGGCTGGTGCTGCATCATGCTGTGCACACCATTCACCCAGCCACTTCGCACGGAGGCATCTTCCCACACAGCGCTGCTTAGGGGACCATCCCTGCCAAAGAGCCTGACCAACAGCTTCTCCTGCTGAGGGGGCCAGAGGAGAACAGAGAGCAAACAGTAAGTAAAGGGATTCAAGGGGAGTGGAGAGGCTGCTCTGTCATCCAAGGCAAGAGTATCAATGCTTAAGTGAAACCTTTTCTTGCTAGAAATATCCCTAAAATAGAATTTTGTCAGAAGCCCAAGCCTAAACTCAACATGTATCTCTTTCACAGACTAAGCAACAGAGGTGTTCAAAACAAAAATCACTTGTTTTTAAGGTGCTAGTAACAACTTACATATGTATCAGTTCCATTGGACTGCTTTATGCAATTGTATGAATCTCTTCCCTGAAGAAAGCCTTTTAGGTTTTGTACTATAAATGTATACTATTGTAGAAAGCAGGGCTTTAAAAAACTCCTTCATTTTTGCAGGGAATCAGAGGTTTCTTGTCAACTGAGGAAAGCTGGAGGGAAAGCTACATCTGTTAGTGCAGTTAATATGCACAGAATCCATCCAGGGATACATCTTGCAATGACTGCTGTGAGATTGTATTATCCCATATTCTGTGTTGAAGTGAAAATGAGAAACACTACCTATTAACATTCATAGTACTACTGGGGCAAGACAGAAGTAAGAAGCCAGCAACTTTACATGAGAACTGAAAAGGAACAGTATGATGGTGAGTCTTCATTATCATATCACTGTTTGCTGAGTTGTTTGATGCATGCCATAAGCTATATAAGCAGACTGTATGTTTTCCTCCACATAGGAGGAAAGAGACACACGGCAGCAGGTACCTGTGTAGCCAACTCACCTGCAAGCGTTGGAAGCGGCTTTCGGAAGCAGCAAGTATCCCAGCTAACCGCAGGGTGAAGGAGAGGATGCTCGGACTGGGCTTTGGCAGCGCCAGCACGGAGGCGACGAACTCCATCAGACAGGGGTTGTCCTGCACCAGCTCCACGTTAGGATCTAGCGGCCCGGCATTGCCCAAAGAGAGGCGAGAAGATGGAGGGTCACTACCACAACTTCCATCCTCCCTCGTAACTCCGAGGTGCTTGTAACCCCTCACAACAGTTACGAGACGACTGTGGGCTCACTCAGGTATCAAACAGCGCTTTCCGGTGTCACCAAGGGAACAGGACCTCTGAGAGGAGCTTGCCCCAGGGTCCCGGCCTGCATGCCTCCCTCCCTCCCTCCCTCCCTCTCCGACCAGTGCAAGCGGCGGGCACTCACCGAGCGCCGTCAGGCTCCGGAACCAGTCGAGCAGCTTCTCCAGGCAGGTGTCATCGTAGCGGGGCTGTCGCGGGTGGGCCAGGGCAGCGCAGACGCGCGGCAGCAGCACCGAGCACTCGCGGGTCATGGACCGGGGCTCCGGGGAGAACATGGTCACCCCAACACCGTGAGGGACCGGCCGCAAAGCGAGTGTCGCAAAGGGCGGGAGGGGGGGCGTGGCTAAGGGGGCGTTGCCAAGGAGACGGTTGCCATGGAGAATGTTACCGAGCGGGGCCTGGACGCGCTCAGCGCATCCCACGTGCGGTCTTCGGCCGCGTCGGCCTCCGCGGGAATACGGAGAGGGTGAGGAGGAGGCTCCGTGGCTGCTCCAGAGGCAGTGGCTGTGTCTCTACGCTAGTCCCTGAGCTCCTGTCTCTATACCCTGCCGGGGTTCGTGCCGCTCGGGGCCGCTTGGTGGCACTCGCAGCCCGCAGCCGGACCTAGGCCCGCCCGCATGCCTGCATGTCCTCGGAGGCGGTGAAGCCTTCGCAGGCGCCGTGCCCTCCCTCCTCGGTCCCTCCGCGCAGGCGCCCTTGTGTCCCGTTCCGCCGTCTCGCGGCTCGTTGCCATGGTTTCAGCAACCCGGAAGCGCTGGCGGTGGGAGCCTGGCCCGCCGCGCCTGCCCTCAGCCCGCGGGAAGGAGGAGCTGGTAAGGAGAGGGGGTGAGGAGGAGGAGGAGGAGGAGGAGGAGGAGGAGGAGGCCTCGTCCCGGGTCCGGCCTCGGCCCCGGGGCAAAGCCTGGAGGCTTCTCACGCTGGACGGGCTGGTGAGGCGGTGACTAGCAGGATGGCGCGGGGGGTGGTTAGAATTTGATTCCAGGTGGAGGCTTTGAGGCCCTTTAATGGGAGCCACCGTGTGCTCTTTATCTGTCGTAGGTGGCTCTGGTTGGGCCTGCATTCCAAAAGCAAAGGGAGTGTGAGAGTTTCCAAGGACTGGTGTTTTTGTTATTGCGCGTTAATATCCTGGTGAATGTGCTGTTGTTTACCATCTCCTGTCGAGGCTGAGCGCCTTCTGTATTGTCTGATTCCTAATGTGATAGCTGCAGTTGGGTAGAGAGATCTCCCACAGTGAGAGGCCTTAAAATAACAGCAAATAATCAGTGTGCTGCAAGGAGCATTGCCTCAGGAAATTAAAAACTGTATGGCATCCTGCGTGAGATGTATACTTGCTTGCTCTCAGCCAGCACAATAAGCTGGTTTACTTGCTCTGCTCCTGTCAATCCCAGCCTCTGTTATGTCAGCCAGGGTTCTCAAAAGTACTTTACCTGGCCCTGCTTCTTACAGACATCAGCATCTGTCCCAAGACTCATGGTGCAGCTGTGAGCCCAATGGAGACAGCACCAAGTGAAGATGTTCTTTTTGCGAGGGCAGCGTACACTCAGGTAACTTGAAAGCAAAGCAGAATTTTCCTTCTGCAGTGGAAATGTCTATATTTGAGAAGCAGAGAAACTTGTTAGCTCAAGCTGAGGATAAGTTAACCACTTCTTTGATTCCTTGGTTTGGGATTTTTTTATCCTCAACCTGATCACTTCTCCAGTTGAGTTTACTGAGTGTTCCCATAGCATAGGAACAAGCCAGTGAGGAGGAGAACATATGGATGAGTTGCTGCTTAACTCTTACCAGTGGACTGATGGAATTTGTGCAAATCCATGAGGCACCAGAAGGTTCAGCTGTTGTAATGCTCTACACTGAAGTACAAAAGTCTCTGTGGCTTGAGGCTGAAGTGACTTGCACTGTGTCACACAGAGTGTTTGCGTTGGAGCAAATGAGTCTGGGTTTTGCAACAGTGGTGACACGTTTACCATTTGAATTTATTGCACTCTAACTTTGTTGTGATAGTAAAAGGATACAGAGTTTTCTGGGTGTGTATTATAACCAGTTGTTTAGTAGCACATGTCACAGGTAATATCTCTTATTTCCCAGGGAGATGATGGCCTGTCTGCGATAACCTGTGAATTGGATCCAGAATTGGTGAGTTTTATTAATGAAGTGCTGTGGATGAATGCTTCAGAAGGCTTCTTGGCATGTTCTTGCACACTTTACATTAGTGTGATGTTTTCTAGTTGGTAAGGTACCCGTCAGAGGGATAGCTAACAACATTATTGCAATGTAGTCCATTCAAAAACTCGAATTCCAGATGTAATTCAGCTTCTGAATTCTCAGCAGTGGGGGCTGCAAGTGATGTTTGGCTTCATTTTGCTATTCTATCAAGTTATGGGCCTATGTAATCCTTTTACAGAGTTTTAATGGAATTCAGTCTTTCCTTTAACTAAATGCTTCTATAGATTAGCCTCTACTCTGTGATCATCTTGAATTTGCTGCTGCTTGTATTTAATACCAATGGGGAAGGTCTTAATGTTCTGAGCATGAACAGACTATTCCTGTCTGTAGTGTAAAACCTTAGTAGGCACCACCTTAATTCTGGTGACTATTGCCAAATCTGCATATACTTACTATGTTTTTAAAACAAATTATCTTCATACAAAATGGAGCTTGAAGCCAGTTTTGAGATTATACATGGAAATCTTTGAAGAATAGAATATTTTAAATACACGAAAAATTCTTTCTCTTTTCCAGAAGTTAAAGAAGAAACTTTTTACCAAACCTCCAAAGTTACCAAATAGTAAGTAGCAAAATTTTTTCTTCTACTTCTGTTATGGCAGAACAAGAGATCTGTGGGACACAAACTGAAAGATTCACTTGAAACATCTTATTATTCTCCTTAGAATTATTTACTGGTGTGTGCAGAGTGCACCTATCTGAGATTTGTTCTATAACCTGTGAAGTTAGACTTCCATGGGCTAAATACTGCTGTTAATAATTTAGTTTCAGTTCTTGCTTCTTCAGTATGAACTATTTCCTTCTTATGTTATCACTTCTTTTGTTGATACTTGCTGTACAGAAAGAATCTAGAATTCCTGCACCTATATACCATACAGTAGATACCTGTGTTTGCAGAGTAAGCAGTTCTCTTATTTGTTGGTTGGTTTTGTTTGTGTTGTTCTGTTTAGGTTTTGTTTATGTGACCTTAGAAGCACAATGTTATTATTAGATCTGCAGTTTTAATGTGGAGTTTTATTTTTTTGGGGGGGCTTTATGTTTCTTACTTTTCCATTTGCTTTCCTTTGTATAGGTCCAGTGAAGGTTTCAAAGAAGACCTTACCTCAAAGTGTTGCTGATTGTTTTGTTTCTACTAAGTTAAATAAAGTTGTACTTTTAAATTTGGCTTTAGGTTGAGGAAGAGGCATGCTGTACATCTATCTTAATGCTTTTCCTGAAATCCCTTTGCTTGCCTAAAGGATGGAATTTAAAATAGCTGTTTCATTTCCACTATGATGTTTGTGACATTGTTTCGTAATGTATGTACTTCTCTTGGTGATTTGAAGAGTAAGTAGTTAGTCCATTTAGTGCACATCTATACTAATAATCGAAAGTGGAATTACTGTTAGTATTTAAACCTGAGTGCCACACCTGAAGCAGTAATGTGAGGGGTTCCCCAGAAGTTGCATCAGACTGATTCTTTTCTTTAATTACTGCAAGAAAATTAGACGTTAATTCAAAGGTTAATTTAATAAATGAATTTTAGACATGCAGGTGCTTTACAGTTTGGATAGGCATTCTTACATGTAGCTGTTTCTTCATGTGTTAAGTCATATTACTGTCATTGTGACTCTTTCTAAGCATCTTTATTTCTTTGGGAATGAGATTGATTTTTCTTTATGATGATTTTCTTTCCCTGTAGTTTAATGTTCCATTGCTCCTTATAAACCAGTACGTAATAGGCTGTTAATTCCTATTTTTATAAGTAATAGTATTGTGTGTGTGAGCCTTAAAGTACGAGACAAAGAGAATTTTTGTGACCTTGAGCTTTTTAAGGCAACACTGAGATATTTCCTTTTGTTATAGGATCTCCATACAGCACGCAACTGTATTCCAGAAAAGCTACAGTTTGGCCTTCTCTTCAGGGAACAAGCAGTGAATATCTTGAGAGTGCAGCCGTAAAAAACCGAAGGCTAAGATCACTGAAACAAGGTACTGGTATAGATAATTTATCTGCATATATGGGTAAAAATCAGTGTTGTGGAGAGCTTAATGTATAAATTCTTAAAAAATAGATTTGTGTTTCATTATGGGCTACGTACAAAGTAATTTCATTATTATTTGTTTGGGTGGTTGGAATTATCTAATCTGAAGCACTGGCATTTGCAGACAGAATAATTAAAACATCTGGAGCTTTCTGTGTTGCATTTGCTCAAAATAAATCCACAAAGTTAATTCAGAGTTATCCCTGTTTTTTGCATTTTTTGTTCAATTTTTATTGGCAGGAATGAGCTATCCTCTGAAGTCAGATTTTGACATGGGGGATGTGCAAGCTGGTTTTAGTAGCACTCCGGAATATTTGAAGGAAGTTCTAGGAACAAAGAACCCGAAACATTCTCGTTCTTCTAGCAATGGTAAACTATGTAATGGTGTGGTAGATGAAAGTTAATGATCTTTGTTCTCTATGTAAAAGCACACACTCACAAAGAGTTTAGCTTTAGTAAAGCAAAAGCCATTTTGGTTTAGCCCGTATTAAAATATGTGTTGAAATATGATCCATGGGATAAGGTTTGAGATTTCTAAATTGGATAAGACGGGGGGGTTCCAAATTCTTGGGAGCAATGAACCACTATTAGCTTTCAGAACTTTCTGCAAATTGCCATGCATTTGCAGCTGAAAACGTTGCAAATATAATACGGTTCAATGGGCCAGCTGTAGACAATTTATTGTGACTTTGTAAAACAGAGTTTAGGAACCATTGATAGAAACCATCTGCTTGCCTCAAATTCTATGTAATTGACTCCTTTTACTTCTTCTCTTGTTTTATCATGTGGTTGTGATACTAAATTAATTGAGTTTTATGAGAAGAGCAAAATGTATAACTTTTATCCTGCTTTTCTTAAAGGAGAACTGTAAGCTTAAAAAATCCCACTTCCTTTTGAAACAACACCTTGCTGGTAGTACACAGCTTCTGGCAACTTTAAAAGGTGGTAAACATTTAAATGTCAGGCAGAAATAGAGAAATAGATTATGGCCATCTTTTCGAAGTCTTTTGTAAATATGTTTTTTGGGATGAGAAGACTGCAGTCGTCTATGATCTTTCTTGAGATGGATATTTCAATGTAGCACCATAGAGAAGAAGTTAGGAAAAATTGGCTGTAAAATCTAGCAGAAGTTTTATACAGTAACATTTGCATTTCACCTCCATTTCGAAAATGAATTTTCACGCTGGAAGCATAGTTTCCAGTTTAGTGCTGTTCTAGATATTTTTCTCTGAGGTTTTTGATTAAAAATACTTCTTTTGGATCTGCTTATTTTACATACCTTCTTTTCTGTAGGCTACATTCCTGGAAATCCGAACTACAAAGAAAAAGAAGATATGTATGATGAAATTATAGAACTGAAAAAGGTACAGTCTCTCTGATACTTACATAGAAGGTCACAGCGTTGCTCCATCCAGACCTTATTGATTCAGATTACTTTGGTTTCTAACTACTGGGACACCCACCAAATTTGTTTTGTGTTTGTAATGTAAGGCTAAACTAAACTTGTGTCTGTTTAAGGCAATTTCACTGTTCTTATGGTGTGATAGATGCTTCTGAGTACTGGATGTGGAAGCCTTGAGGCATATCCAATGCTGAACCTCATCCATGGCCATAGCTGGATGCTGAAAAGGTTCATTGTGTTTGGTTTCTTTGTCTCCACCTCTTTTTTTTTTAATCTTACCTCCTTTCTGACTGTGACCCATCACATTTTAATACATTTTCAGTTTAGTGCAGTGAAACATGAAACATGAAGCATGAGGACATGGCATGTTCAACACTAGGATTACCTATAGGCAAAAGTCTTGGCTGTTGTAGATCGTTTGTATAAGGTTCTCTTTCTGTTAAACCTTTTTGTTTTATCTTTGCTCTGTCTCCTCCCTTATCTGTCAGCCTTGGTCCAGTGTGGTGGTGTCTTTTTTAGTTCTTTTTTTTCCTCTTCATCCTCACCATCATAATTGGATTGTTTTTGACATCAAAACATGTTTCCATGTGAAAACTCAGTGCATTTCTATTTCTGAAATATGCTTATGATTTTTTGCCCCCTCTTTCAGACAATACAAGCTCAGAAAATTGAGATACATCAAATGAAAACCAAGCTTCGTAGACTAGAGGAAATAATCAATAGAAAGGATAAACAGATTGAAAAACTGTTGGATCCTTTCAAGGTGACTATTTCTTGGGGGGATAAAAGTGGGGCAAGCATGCTGAGCAATGTCTTCTTGTCTGTCCAGGTTTCAGAAGTCTGTAGTGTGTTTGTTTCTAGGAATGATGAGCTCAAATATGAGAAGTGGTTGGTTGGTGTGAAGGGATTTCTGTTTTGTGTATCTCAGCTTGCCAGCTCAGTTCAAAGGAAGATCGTGCCATAATGTGCAAACAAATTTACTTAGCAAAGGTACTTGCTGAAGGAAAAAATGAGATGCTGTCTCTGTAAAGGCCTGCTTTCTGCATATTTTTCCTTAGAATAAAAGGGATTTAACCTCTTGCATGGTGACTGATGCAGGCAGTCCTGAGACCTGACCCAGGAAGTAAAACATAAGCTTTATTGTCAGGCCCACAAGGCTGAGAAGCATTTAGGGTCATGATCAGAAGACCTGAATTTCATGGAACTCTTTGTGGCTGTCACTTTCTGTGTGCAGTTCTACATCTTGGGAGAAGCATGCTAATATAAAACAATGAGTACAGGGGCCTCAGAATTTAAGCTGTGGGACTGTTAAATGACTGTGGAGAGGAGTAGGGTAGAAAATTCTGTGGTAAGAGCCAGCAATACAATAAAGTAGCAATGTTGGTTATTTGCTTTACCTGTCTTATCTTACAGGGCTCCGAGATGGCACAAGCTTTGTCAGAAAAGATGAATAATAATGGATGGGTAATAGTTTTTTCATTACCTTTTGCTTTCCTTTTTCCTCTTGCCAAGCTGAAACACTACCGATCTAAATAAATAATGAAGTGAAGTAAAGAATAAGCAATTAGGGAATCATGTAACCATTATTTCTATAGTCAGATAAGAAACCAGTAACAAAGATCTGGAATTAACACTACTTTAGGGAGCTTTGTTTGTCATTGTCTTGAATGTGTTTAGGAAGCATTCTCCCTGTTACTGGCTGCTTTGAATTTAGCAGAGTGATGGGCAAAATGTTTTTTATTTAATGATTGTGTGTAAATGTTATGTCTGTGGTAACATAACCAGTTTAAATTAGGTATCTGAATTCAGCAGTGTTCCCTTTCACAGAAGGTAGCAGACATGCATATGATTTACTAAGTACTGAAGTATATAGGAATAAGTGTATCTAGTTAGGTACAATTTATAGAGACAGAGGAAGATTGTGGAGAAATAGGACTTACAGTGAAGGGATGGGTTATTGTAGGACTCATGAGATTCGGGATGGGTTATTGTAGGACTCATGAGATTTGTTCTTTCTGTAGGTGGCTAATGGATTGAAGCAGAAGATTCTCAAGCTACAACAATTGTGCAAGGAGAGAGACGAGACTATTAAGTATGACTTTTTTGCCTAGGGGGGAGGATAGAGGCTTGTATTGGATAGATGATAAAGGCAATTTGAAGTCCATGTTATTTTTAAGCTGTATTCTTCTGTCCCTTAAGATGTTTTAATGAGCTCTGAGAACATATTAGTAATTATAAACAGCCCACCCAGAAACTGTAAGCCAAAAAGCATTGCAGCATCTTTGCTGGTCTGACTGGATTATTCTATTTTAGCAAATTCCAAGCAGACATAAAGTCCACTAATTTGGAAGAAATGAAGATAGCTATGGAAACCTGCTCTGAAGAGGTATGTCTGAAACATCTTTCCATGTGCATAAGAAGAGGAAGCTTTTCAGTGGTTGAGTCAAAGTGTAAATGGACTGGTTTAGATAGAGTTTTTACAGCTTAGCTGCACCTGTAAGTGGAATCAGATTTTCTTAGGTACTCTCATAGCTCCACTTACTTTTCCTCAAGAAGCTAAGTATGTTAACAAAAGGGGGAAATAAAGAAATGAATGTATATCCTGTAAGTGTAGTATCTATATGAAAGCCAATATAACAGTAGCCTGGCATCATTGCCTGTATTGCTGCCCAGAGAGTCTTGTTCTGATTTTCACCTAGTGGACAAATGTGTGACATTAGCAATGTCAGCTTCCACAGCTAGCTCCTTAATGGAATCTGCGTTTCATATTTCACAGGTTCATCGTCTCCAACAGCTCCTGGAGAAATCTGAGGCTATGAGGAAAAAGTATGTTAAATTCTTTTGAGGAAAATGTTCACATATATGTGTTTGTTACATCATGTATTATTTTATGGTGGAAAACAACTAAATGGAAACAGCTTATTTTGTCATTTAGATTGCTGGATTTGCTTTCTGGTACTGTTTTGGTTGGCTTCACAGCCTTGGCGTATGTCTTAGTCACATCTTTTTCTTCTAGATAATTTTGTGGATGTGGGGAAAAGCTATTTGAGAAGTACATGAAAGCTTTGAGAATTTATCTGTTAAATAAAACCCATCTTCCCCCATAATCACATGTATTCTGATATCACTGGTGATTGAAACAAACTCACTAGATGTTTAGCATTTTATTCTTGAGTCAGATCTGCATCTTGCTCTAAAGCATATGCTGCAAAGAAGGTTTTTTGGAGTAAACATTTTCCTGTGGTACAGCGACAGATCTAGAGGTTAGGGTAGCTCTTATGAGTTGTCCATGAGCAGCACTAGTAGGAAACTGTCAAGCTTGTGCTAGTGCTTGTCACTACTATGTGAGTTTATACATGGTGATGGGAATAAATAGTCTACAGGGGAAATAAAAATCAAAAGCACAACAGCAAAAGACAAAGCTCCAGTAAGACAGAAAATTAAAAGCATCTATGCAGGGGAGTGTTATTCTTGCTGAGAAGAGGGATTGGATTAAGCCTTGTAGGATTAGAAAGTTTGTTACCACACCACTTCAAAATGTGCTTTTCCTCCTGGTGTTACACACAGACAACTGTCTTAATTTGGGGTGTAATTATTTAGACTGATAGAAACACATGAGAACTCTTTATGGATCATGATGTATAACTGCTTGTGTTTCCCTAATTCACTGTGTCTTGTGGATTCAAAAGTGCGATTTGTTTTGTCACTGTTTTTAAAAAGATCTCTTTTGACTCACTCATGCAGTGACTGGCCTCTGGAGGCTGTAAGCCATCACACCTCATTTATTTACAGGTGAAAATGAGTCATCAGGTCTCTTCCTTGTCCTTAATTTATTCGGAGCTTCAAAAAGCAGTGGTCAGGGCAGTCTCTCTCCATTATGTGACTGTCAGTCTCTACTTGAGAGGCTGAGAGCTGAAATAATAAATGATGTTGAAGTTCAGGACTCTGGCACATACAGTTGTAGGAGAGTGTTTCTTTCACTGTGCTTGTCTACATTATTTCTGGCTGAAGTAAATCACATTTAGCTTTTCATTTTCAATGTTAATGCTGAAATATGATTACTTATATATGAAGCTGTAGTATCCAATTGTAGCTAAAAACTAGATGACCTTTCCAGTCCTCAAAATGGTCTGCAATTCTTTCATTAAGGTTTTGATGAACCTCAAATAATGTCACTCAGTGATGATTCCTATAATTTCTGTCACTTCCAATTTTCGGTTGGGTTGTGTTTTGGGTTTTAGTTCGGGGTTTTTTTACCTTCTGCCTGGGACAGCTGATGACATGTGGACAGCATTATTGTTTGTGTTTATGTGTTTGTTTGTGTTTATGGCTTAATTTCATTTTCATATCCAAAAGGAAGATTAGATTCAGCTTTTCAACCTGATATGCTAACTGTAGACCTGTTTCTCCCTTCACCTTGTAATTATTCCAGTGGATGTGATGTGAGATTTCTTTGCACACTATTCTGTCATTGTCATTTGTCCAAAAGTAGGTCCATCAGTTACTTCAAACCTTTGTTTCCATAAGTAAGTTTTCAAGAACTTTCTAATAGCAATGAAGTATTTCATCTCACTAGAAATCTATTTTGTGAACAAACTTTACAAGTTTTTTCACATCTAGAAATGGACATTTCTTCCCCATTTATTAGAAAAATGAAAAAGGCAAAACCACTCTAATATGTTTAAAACAGCTTTAACACATAACAAATTTTCCCTTTTCTGATGCCCTTTACTCCCATCACGTTGATGGTAGCTGTATTCTTCAAATCTGTTTCAAATCTCACATTGATTGAAATGTATCTTAAATGAAAAAAGAGATCTCTCTGGGGTTTACTTTCACAGGAATAGTCTCTTTTACCATAGAGCAGCATCCACATCTGAAAATACACTTGTGTTGGATTTGAGAGTTATTCCATCTATAGCCTTCTCTCTCCCCCAATACAAATCTGTTTGTTAAGTGAAAGAAAGCAATTCAGAGCACGCAGGTTAGCTTTCCATGCTGAACACTTGTTTGGAGGAGTCTCCCAGTTGGCTGAATGTAAATGATTTTAAATCAGTTGTCCATAGAGCACCAGTAAAGCATTATAAGGTTGGTTAACAAAACAAATAGAAACCCAAATAGGTAAAACCCTTACAAGCACCCTTGATTACGTGTTAATGAAACAGAGGGGGGGAGGAAGTAAAAGTAATGAACTTTCTAAGTATCTTTTTTCTTTGACACAAATTAAAACAGCTGTGGAAGTGTTGAGCAAGATGGCCTTTGAATGTTTTTTCCTAACAGAATAGGTAACTTAAGTAAAAAATGTTGAGAAATGCTGTTGGAGGGGAGCTGAGACAGTAACATAGTGAGGCTGTGTCACCATTTTTAATACTGCTGCTTTGTTCTCTGCTTCTAAGTTAACTTTCTGGTTTTGATTCCATTTCAAAGTACAGAGAGCAGAGAGACCCAAAAACACCTAAAGGCACTGAATGCTGCTGTCCTGAGATTATCCAGGACCATCAAAAATTTGCAGGCTGAGAATCGGAGGCTGAAAGAAGATTTAGATCATGTACTGTGCAGTTCTCCTCCTTCCAATGAAACAGAAAGTACGTGCTGAAAAGTTGGTGAACGTGGGGCAAGGGATTTAGGTACATTTGAAAGATGTGTTTGAGAGCAGGACACTACGATGATACAAATAAGGGAGTTATTACAAGGGTGAGGATTCAGGAGGGGCAAAGGCTGGAATAAGAAGTTTCTTACAGGAGTTTGTCTGTGGCTTCTGAATGTGCTGCTCCAGTCAAACCTGGGTTTCCTTTATTGTTATCCCTGAGAATTCTGGACTGGAATCACTTGAAAATATAAGTTTCATTGGAAACCTTTTCAGTTGTTGAAAACTGCTGAATCTGAATGGATTATATTGATAACTAATTGGTGTAGAAGTCAGATATTTTAAGACCATTCTCATTTTTTCATTGGTGCACGTTTACAGTTGGGGTTCAGAGGTCTTTAGATGGTCTTTCTATATGGACACAAGTCTCAGAAAAGCAGGAACAGCATTGACTCACTGATACAGTTTCATGTTTAAAGCTTTGTTATTGTATTTAGGTTACAGTGAGTGGAGCAAACCCAGGCTGGTGAGGCGGATTTCAGAACTAGAAAATGTAAGTGATCATAATCTTACCTGTCTTTCAGCAGAAGATGCAGAACCACTGGCTTGTGCTCATGGCATGTAGTCCTTCAGACTATCAGCCTTGTGTGTTCTGCCTCATCCATATAAACTGATGTCTGTACTATGTGCCTCTTCTCCTTTTTTACTTTTCTCATACTTGCTACGTGTAGATGCACATTTTAGAATTAACTTCCACTTGATCTTTTCTCGTGGCCTAAATAAATAATTTTATGTTAAATTTAATTTTCCTTTTTTTTTTTTCCATTTTATTTTTCTTCTTGTAAATTTTATCCTGTTTAGAAAATCAGTGCCATGGAGAACACCAGGGTGCCGTCAGCAGATACCTATGAATCAGAGGTATTCGCTCCACCGTGTTCAACTTCCGAAGGCCTGGATCATCCAGTCTCTCAACAGGTAGACTATGTAGAGGAATGTCATCGCCTCCAAGGGCTAGTGAAGAGACTCCAGAGAGATAAGAGGGCGCTTCGAAGTTTCTTACTCAGTAAAGAGTAAGTGTGACTTTTGTCTAAGCTATTGCTCTTTAATGTGTATGAATTAGTATTTCCTATCACATTGTGAAATGATGTAACAAGTTCTTCACATTTTCAGTAAGCAAATGAATTTGGAGGGTCCCTTCAGCTTTTATTTCAAAATCTACTTTTAGTCCTACTAGCCCTGTAAAATTACATTGCTGGAAAATGAGAATTCCTGCTTGTTTCTGTCACATTTTTTCAAGGCATATTTTTTGCCAACCACACTGAAAAGCCCTTTAAAGATTATATGTCTCTTTACACAGTAAGAATTTTGCTGTAAAAACTTTGCCTTATTTTTCAATATTTTGTCCTGATCTACCACTTTCTCCCTTTAAGCCTGCCTTCTGCCATGTGATGCAGTGGGACTTCTTTTCTCCCCAGTAAGCAATCAATTTGCAATTCGTAATGCTTGGACTCATTTGATGTGTTAGTGCATAAGGGCAGGCAGGTTAATCTCTCGCGTGAGCAGAGATGTGCACACAGTGTGTTGTTCATAAGATGCTGCCTCCTGTGTAACTAGCCTCTGATCAAAAATGAATGTGTGGAGAGGTCTTTTGCTTCTGAACAATGTATGTTTGCATTTTGTTTTGTTTAAAAGGGGAAAATCAAACATTTGGATACTTTACAAATTGAGAAAGCCTATTTTATGTAGGAGTTTAATCCTACATAAGAAGTACGGATGGCCTAAGTATTGTTTAGATCTCCTTAATACTTTTGTAAATTAGATATCAAGCAGTTACTGGAGGCTAAGGTTGAAGTGGAGCTGCAGAAGTGTCAGAATAAAATATACAGGAGCAGTGTCAGAAAAGAGTTCAGGAGAGCAGACTCTAATGAATCATATTTTGTATTGGTAGATCCTTTCAGAACCACAAAAAATACCTGTCAAAAGTATAATTCTCATTTGAAGTGGCTAAAAATCCGTACGGGTTCATCTGAACTGCAGGAAGCTGGGAATTCATTTAAGCAGAACTGTTTGGGATGGATGGAATAAGTTTCTAGGGGAAGAATTCTACAGTGCTTTTAAGGGAATTGGAAGACCAAGTAGTATAGGAAAAATAAAAATAATTATTGAATTATAATAAAAATTAAGAAAATAGATGGAAGAAGAGAGCTGCTATGTTGGTCTCAGAGACATTTTTTCTTTCTGAGAAAGAACTGTGGTATTTTTACCTTATCTTAGCCTATGCTTCTAGACCATTGCTAATATGTCATTCCATTTACTTCATGTAATTTGTAACTAAGAATGTAATACTTCATGTATTTTGTATAACTTGATAATAATCCTGGCTAAAAGAAGTGATTTCATTATTGCTTTGCAGGAAAGGACTGTGACAAATATGAAACTGTAGCAGATCTAGATGCATTATTAAAAGTATCAAGGGTACCATTGTAACATTGGGACTTTTTGATGCTAATGTAAGGCTGTGCTGTCACAACTTGAGAACTGATGTCACATAGTGTGAAGTGGTTTTGGAACTAGATGATCTTAAGGTCCTTTCCAACCCTAACTATTCTATGATTCTATGATTCTATACCCCTTACATTTCAGATATTAAGAACTGCTATAAAACTTAGCTAGATTACATACAAACAATTATTTAAATGTACAATGTAACTAACAATGTATCTAAGTATAAACCAAGATTTTTCACAACTCCAATGCACAGCCAAGTAAAATTTAAAAAATATTTCTAACCCCAAGAATATTTCAGCCAATACCCAATATATGAAACATTGTTTTCTTCACTTATACAAAGCTTACACACCTTTATTTGTGACTCTGCAGTAGGACATACTCTGAACACAAATCGACTAAGCAGTTTGTTCTTAACTCCCCCTAATCTTGCAAATACAGAAAATAATAATATTTAGAATTTATTTTTCCCTTTATTGTTGTGTAAGTAAAAGGGATCCATCTCCTTACAATGTTTTAATTTTGGGGTGGAAACTCCATTCATGTTTAAATTGGCATTTTAAGTGTTATGATGAGCCTAACAATTGATTGCCAATGAAACAAGAATAAACTGCTTCTGGCAGATTCTGCTGTTGTTTTTCCTGCTGGCTTTTGTTCTAGCTTTTATTTTTCATGGGAAAATTTTCATATTGAGAACACTGAGAGGGCCAAATCTTTTAAGACATCCCCTAAGTGCACACACAATTAGATATCCTATGCTCATATAATTACTCCAGTAGTTATTTAGACAACTCACAATTGCCTGATTTGAGTACACAGTGGGAGTATGTGGCAAAGGCAGGTGCATACTTCTGGGGTTTTTTTGGCTGTTTTTTTCTCCTTTTTTTTTTTCCTACAGGTTTGTAAAGAAAAGATTTTGGTACTTACAGTAGACTTTGTACTTAGTGAACCCTGCCTATACACCTGTAACTTTAACACATAACATGCTGTATTTTATATACATATATACATAAGGAATTGTTCTTACATTCCATCTTATCCCCTAGCCACATGCCACTTTCCCATGTGTTCTTATCTAAAATGCATTGCATTTCAAAAAGCAGAAAATACACGTTTCCATGTATTCCATGTACAGGTCATGTGATATATGCAGACTGACTGTAGATGGCTGTATGATTTCTAAATCAAGTGCTGTGCCCAGTATTGAATGAAATTACCATTTCACCACCAAGCTGTTTGAAGTATTTAAAACATGGTATTACTAGAGAAAAATTATATGCCTGACTGCTTGGCTTTTTCTTTTTTTTTTTCTTTTTTTTAATATCAAGATCTGCTCTAACACAAAATAAACCTAAGGAGAGGCAAACAGGAAATCATGACTTCAAACAGAAAATGAACTGATGTGTTTGAAATTAACGGATATATGGACACACAAAGAAAATTCTCATGTCTTCATTTTTTCTCTCTGCCCTGTGCTTTTTTTGTTCTAAATCTACGAACATTTAACTTTAAATTGCTTTTTCTACTTTAAACAATCTGTTATAGCAAGAAATTTAAATGCACTGCTGTAAAACACTGTCATCAGCAGGCCGGAACCTACTTTGGTCTGCCTTTTCTTAATCAAACATCTGGGAATCAAAAACATCTGTAGAGAGGCATGAAGTTAAGACTTCCTCTCTAAGTATCTTTGGCAAAACCACATAGATGGGATGATTATCTTGCCCTGAAATAGCCCCAAAAGCAAAAAAAGGGAATCAGAGAAATACCTTAAAAGATTAGTTACAATACATTCATTGTGTGATTATTACTACAGTAATAAGTTTTATTCACATTTCTAGGTATATGTCAGATTGATCATCTCTCTTCCAATGTTGCCCTGAAGCACGATGGAATAGCCTAATGTGCCAGCTTTAGGCTCATTTCCAAATAATAATTGTGTCTCAGCTAGTATGGATGATGGAGTGTGTGTGTCCAGTTTGTCCTGTCTTGTACTGGAGTCTCCAAAGAAAAGCCTGTATCCTTAGTGCATTACCAGGCAGAATCAGAATTTGTACAATTGCCACAAAGAGCAAACTAGTACACATTACCACTTCATCTTCAAATGGTTGCATAAATATATGCCTTGCAGTACAAACTCTCCAATACCTGAAGGTTCCCGGCAACAGTTCACATTACTTCAGGATTGTTAATGAAGATAGTGGCAATACCAAATCCAGTAGATTTACAAGATTTCATAGAACAGTTTGGGTTGGGAGGGACCTTAAAGATCATCCAGTTCCAACTCCCTGCCAATAGACCAGGTTGCACAAAGCTCCATCCAACCTGGCCTTGAACACTGCCAGGAAGGGGCAGCCACAGCTTCTCCGGGCACCCTGTGCCAGTGTTTCCCAACCTTCATAGTGAAGAATTCCTTCCTAAAACTTACGAAAGCCAATCATTTTGATTGAGCTGCTCTCAAAATGGAAGCAGCAATACAAGTCTGCCTTGCAAATTCAAGTTTGTCTGCAGCGATCTGCTACCTGCTTGTCGAAAAATGTGCTTAAAGGGTTTATTTTACTTTCTTTCTTAGGAGAAGCAGCCCAGGAGGCCAGTGCCCATCTCCAGCCTTCCCAGGCCTCCAGCTGGGGAGGCCCACACAACCACTGCACGACCGAGTTAATTTCTGTGCCACCACCTATCTCCTACCACGAGGAAATTTCTTTCCAAGCAGTTTGCACCCAGCCAGTCACTTCCAGAGCACAGAGCCGTGGATCCACATTGAACTACCTCATTTTAAGCCTCTTCTCCCCTCACCCCGGCCTTGCGTGACTGAGAACCACCCTCGACGTTCACGCTTTATGTAAATAAAAGCGCCTCGGGCTTCCTCAGAGGGTAAAAGGCCCCGGCACAGAGGCGAAAATCTCCCTATTTCACAAGAACCAGCACCCTTTCGCTGTTGCCCGCCGGAGCTCCCGAGACCCAGGCGGCGGCCGAGCTCCCCCGAGGCCCGCGACAAGAGAAGCCCCGTACCCGCTTCTCCCTGGCCCCAACGGCGCGGCCCCGACGTTCCCCCGCCCCACACCGTCCCAGCCGCAGCGGCGGCCGAGGGCGCAAGCAGCGGACGGGCAGTGCGAGCAGCTGCGGCCTCAGGGCGCGGAGAGCGCCTGCGCGCAGGGAGCGAGGGGGTGGTGTGTGTGTGTGTGTGTGTGTATATACGGGGCGGTGCTACCGCGCGTCCCCATGTGAGGGCGAGGGAACCCTTCCCCTTCTCCTTCCCCTTCGCTTCCCCAGGCCTCCCCCACCGCTTCCCCCTGCCCCGCGTCCCTCGCAGGGCGCCGGGCCGGCGCTGGGGTCTGTGTGCCGCGCAGGGAGGGCAGGCGGGAGGGAGGCAGGCGGGGAGGGGGAAGAGAGAGAGAAAGGCTGAGCCAGATCTTCATGCCACTGCAGGCAGCAGCAGCAGCAGCAGGTAAAACCGGCCCCGGAGCATCTGCTCCCCTTAACCCGCTTGCCCCCCTCCCCGCCGGCCGCCCTGCAGCCCAACTGCGCCGCCCCTCGCCCCGGCCCCTGCCGAGGCCTTTCCGGGCGGCGGCGGCGGCGCCCGGTCCCGCGGTCCCGGCCGTCAGTGGGCAGCAGCGGCGCCGGCAGGGGCGGTGAGGCCTGCGCCTACTGGGCCGCTGCCGCTCATCGGCCTCTTCCCGCTCCTTCCCGCGGGGCTGCCCGCCGGAGCGCGGCCTGGGGCGTGCAGAGGGAAGGCGCTCCCCGCCAGGCATCTCCCGAGCCGCAGCCTTGTTTATGGGACGTGAAAGCAAGGGAAGGCGAAGGAGAAGGCAGGTTTGTCACAAGGTTTCCCCCCTCTGGGTTCTTCTTTTCAGTTGGTAGTGGTCGTTCTGGTGGGTAAAGAGGGAAGTTAAGGTCTTCATGATTTTCTTTCCCCACCAGGCCTTGAAAAGTAATTTTTAGGATAACCTAGGTTTCCTTCCACTTTTCCTGCCCCAGAGCCTCTCTTCCTCCCTGTTCTCACCTGTCTGGCTCCGTCTGTGCTAGCTATCCAGTTCATTACCATCAGTGGTAGATGTTTAACTGTCACACTTGTTTTAATTTAGGTTGCAGTAGTTAAGTGGTGTAGAAGTCTGGATTTCATTGCAGCGGCTGCAGTTAGCACATTTTAACTGTCTTGGAGTTTTATACTCTGGGATTGCTCTACTGTACCCATCGGTAGTTTAGTTTAGCTACATGTCCTTGGTATTACACATCCTGGAGGCTTTATGGTTGGCTTTTAAGAAATAGTTCTTCCATCATATTGGCATAACGTTGCGTTAGTGATATATATGTGTGAAAGTGGTATCTATGTGAAAAAATCATGTTCCAGAACGTACTGGGATGGAGTTTGGGAGACAAGATTACTCTTCTATACTGTCACTCAGCTACAACATCTGTGTACTGGTTTACTCTCAGTAATCCTGCTTCCCTTCATTACAAAGCACTCTGAAACTTAGTTAAAAAGCACCACATGAGAGAATTATCTCTTTTCAGACCAATGAAACTTCATTAAAGTTATTTTTCAGTTCTGTTACTTGCCACACACTAATTCAGCTATTTACTGGTAATACCTCCTCTGTGAAAGCTAAAGCTTTCAAAATGTATTCCAGTTCAATGTGGGATGATTGTTGGTATTAAAAATATTTTTAAGTGTTTGAGGGTCATGAACCATACAGTTAAATTAATTCTAGATCCCACTTCTCTCTGAATCATCATCCGCTGTTGCATTTGCAACTCACAGGTTGAAATACTGTAAGATCTAAACCTGGGCAATAAGAAAACTACATTGGTTTTAGATGATATATATATTTTTGAAACCAGTCCTTTTTCTAAAAGAATAACCAAACCCTTAATTTATTGTCTGAGTTGACACACCTGTGAACTACCAGTTGTCACATTTCTTTTTTTATTGACACACATGACCCATTTACAGCCTAAATGCTGTAACCCTGGAAGTCATATGTGTGTATATATATATATATGTAGTAGCGTGTATATATATATGTATGGTAGTAGTGG
This sequence comes from Loriculus beryllinus, assembly GCA_039877255.1. Classification (NCBI taxonomy): domain Eukaryota; kingdom Metazoa; phylum Chordata; class Aves; order Psittaciformes; family Psittacidae; genus Loriculus; species Loriculus beryllinus. The sequence goes on along the minus strand of JBCJKH010046643.1, from coordinate 45,007 downwards.
TTACTAGAGTTGTTAAAATAAAGGTTGTGTTGTAATACATTCAGGCTATCAGGTAAGCACAGAATTAGACAAAGCCTATGACAGAGAAATTGACGAGTTTTTAAACATTTGTATATTTTCTTACTTGAAATTGGTAACTGTGCTGCTGAGCCGCAATAGGAGCTTACCCTTGTCTGAGCTGTAATCATGGGTAATGAATTACAGTTCATAACAAAGTATGAGATATGAGCAATTTCTGTTTTTGTGTAATAAGTGCAAACTGGAAAGGTGGTGCATTTTTTTCTGCTTAGATTTTAGGATGGCTTCATAATTTAGATACTATAGGTATAGTAAACTCCTACGAAAACTAACAATGGGTAATGGTAGCATTGTTTAGCAATTAATGAAACTACTGAGGTTCTTTCATATTTCACTTCATTTCACTGCCCCAGTGGTCTGAGGAAAGCTACAGACTTGATTTGTTACACATAGTCATTTAGTTTCTACTGCAGTATTAACAGAGCTGGCTTGCCGCACAGAAATGGTTCGGAGCTTTCCTTAAAATACTGTGCCACCTGGAGTGGCGCTTAACCTTTGAGAAATGTTAGTGAAAATATGCTTTTCACATTTTTCCTTCTTTGTGTTAGAATGTTGACTTAAGCATTGTTCTTTTTTCTTTCATTTGCACTTGCATCTTTTGGACTTTGGCACCTTGTATTAATGTTCAAGAAAAATTTGATGTGGATATGTGTTACAAATTCTCTGCCTGCCTGTGATTTATGCTAATGTAGAGATCATCTTTGCTGTCTCCAGGTTGTTGTTACTATTTAAACTTCATTTTTCATTGGGGCAGGGCTATGCAAGGAGCTGTTTTACACTTTGCCCTGAAAGGAATTTTGTTGTTGAAGTCTTACAAAGTTTACTTTGTGCTTCATCCTTAGGAGTTTTATCTTAAACTGTTAGGTATGCTGCTGTAATTGACAACAGCTGTTGCTAAGAATTGTGGAGGATAGACAGTTTCTAAGATAATAAGTCTCTAGTCCATTTGAGGCCTTGTTGATTAGCATGTGTAAGAGCATTTTGGATCAGGAGCCAGTGATGTCTGCAGAGTGCAAATGTGGTAGGCTATCTCAACTGCTTGACTTAGAATCTGCACTCTCTATAGCAAATAAGCTATAGGGTTTTTGTGCTTTTTCTGCTAGCCCAGGAAAGTGCCCAAAGCAGTTCAGTCTGTAGTCTACAAAAGCACAGATCCTTGCCTGAGTTGTGCTCTCAGAGGAAGAGGGCCGTTAAACATGATAGAAGAAGTTGCTTGCCTGTGTTTGGTTGTTATGTTAGTGACACTTAAACTCTCTATTTTTGACCTCCAAAAGAAGAGGCATAGCTGTTACCATTTCAAATTACTAGATAGATTGGTACTGTGGTCTGTGTTTTACCTAAGAAAGTTTTCATTAGTTATCCAAATATCTGTCTTTTTTATTTTTTATTTTTATTTTTTTTAATTTTTTCCACGGTGTTGCAGCTTCTGTGATGGAATAGTTTTTAAAAAAGGACTTGAAAATGATGCAGAGTTTTGAGATCCCTATCATTTTGGGTAACATTAATAATAATATTAACAATTCAGATTCTTTTTATTGATGCTGAACAGAAAAAAGCATGATTACTCTGAATCGTATGGGAATCTGTGTGTGGCAGTATTTGAGGAGAAATGGTTGAACATATTTATACTCTGAGAATTAAGAAGCAAGAGCCAAGCTGGAGCAGTTAGTCAAACTGCATCCAGACCTTGGAGACAAACATTCAACATTTACCACATTTTGGGTAAAGGTTGGTGAGTTACCAAATAGAATAGAAATGTGTATTTTGCCTCTGTAAATGGTTAGACGTAGATTTCCCAAAAGCACTGAGTCATAATGTGACCTGAACTCTGGTTGGAAATAGTTCAAAAGTAATAGGAAAAATTACATGTCACTGATGTTGAACTGAGTGCAGCAGAAAAGAGACAGTTATGGTATCCTGTGTTCTATTAGAAAAAAGAACCAAACATTTTCCTTCTGTACCAGTTAATTTGAGGGGCTTTTTGTTCTGTTAATGGGCTGGCAAATTGTCATTTTAGGTTTATTAAATAACTTTATTACCACACTACTAATTAATCTCTTTGTGTGTATGTGAAAAGTACTTGCTTAAGTTGACTTGCGTTTAGTACTGTATCAACTAGTGTTGCAATAAAGTGGGGATCAAATCTGTCTTGCTACATGAGCATTTCACCTTAAATGCTTTACAGCATCAGTTTTTGTCTCGATGAGTTTGTTTTCTGAACTTCTAGTTGGCTAAGCTTTTTTTTTAAGTTATCAAGATACTGAGAATCTACCATTTACTTCTGTGGATGACTTGCTTCAGTGATTCATCTTTGCCACTATTTAAAAATAAGGCATGCAATTATTGTTTGAATACATTTGAATGCATCTGTCTTTCACTGGTTCTTGTTATCTCGTCTGAATTCTCTGTCATATCAGACTGCCTTAAAACTTGATTTGTCCCTTTGACACTGTGTTTTCACTCCTCTGCATGGTGGCAGTCCCTAGCATTTAAAGACAGATACAGATTTTAAAATACATAGTTTCAAAAGAGCATCAACAGATCATAGATTTGCTGGGCTGACTGCTCTAAGACTCTTGGATAAGTTTAACAAGTATGCTGATTTAAAATGTTTGTCTCACAATATTTTTTAACATCTGATCTGGAACATCTGTTTAACAAATGACTTGGAAAGAAAATCAATATAATGTGATACAATTATACCATTTTGAATCTTTCCAACTATAGAACGAAAGTATTTATTGACTGGTTTTGATCTTTTCTTACGATTTTTAACACTTGTGCCACCTCTGTCTAGTCATGAGCCTCTGCTGTTTTGCGGTCGTGTTTATTGATAATACTTTTGGCTGTTTCATACGTGGATGTTTTCTGTCTCCCAGTTTCTATGCTCTGTAATTCTAATTCACATTGATGGTGATCCAGCCTCCCCTTTTCTACATTGTCAATCCTGCTTTTTTTTAATTCTCCTCACGCTTGCTTCTTTTCTCAAAAACCTCAGGTTTTGTGTAAGTGGGATGAGCCGTAGCCAAAATTATCCTCTTGGTAGCTGTAGGATTGCTTGACCATAGGGAAAAACCCTCCTAAGGAAGTTTCCATTCTCATGTTTTTACCTAAGATTTTTCTTTCCAGTCAGTTTTGTTCGTAACTCTTTCAGTTTCTGAAATTTCGAAGCCTCAGGAGTATGAGCATGTAGCTGGCTACATAATCTCTACCTGGCTATGTAATCTGATCATGATCTAATTCTTAAGACTACCCCCAATTTCTAGTCCAGTGACTTAACTCATTTTAGCCCTTATAATAGGATGTGTAATTTCTCTGTGTCAGTTATGGTGAGTGTTGTTAGAAAACTGTTGCTAATATTTTTTAAAAGTGATGTTTTTACTGGTGGCTGCTAGAGAACCTGAGATATTAGGTTTCAATATTAAAGACTTCATTTTGACATTATTCTTTCAGCACATTGCAAATAGGGGCTTGCAGAAAAAAACCTACTGTTCTCTAGTTTGAGCTGATAGTGTGAAACAGACCTCTGCTGTCTCCACCTTCTGAGTGAGCTGTCTTATTTAACCCTTAGATCCACACAGTCAATATTCTTTGGTTCTGAGCTATCAGGTAATGAATAATGAAATGATGTATCTTGAAATCTGGATTGTGGCTGCTGAATAATAAGTGGTATTTTCATTTAATCTCAGTTTTTTGCACAAATGGACTTTTGGCCTTTTATTTTTTTATTTTATTTTATTTTTGTTTAATTTTTTTCTCCCTGTTGGGAGGAAGTATACTGTGTGATAGACTTGAATTTTTGGAAGGTATGGAATTTGTCAAAAGCGTTAGAGAATCTTTCTAGAACAGTAGAAGTGGATTTTTGGTATTTAGACTACAATTCTTAGCATAAGAATTGGCATCAGATGAATTTTCATATGGGCCATTGTTTTGTCATGTTGGCCTATAGCAGGTACTTTAAAGGAAATTACAAAAAAATTCCCAGTTGTGGAATAATTGCCATACTGCGGAGCTCCCCAAATTCTTGTCAGTTTACAAGGTTTTACAGTGTTGATCCTGTGTTCTGCCCCATAGTGTTTTTCTTGTTGATATGTAATTTTAAGTGGGTATTTTCGTGATTGTTATAATGGAAATATGTAATCTTTTTACAAACTTTACAGTGTTGTGTTTATAAGCTACCTTCCCACTGTCATGCTCAGCACTCTCTTCTGAACTGTTAAGAATAGCTTAAAACTCAGTAGTTACTTGAGCAGCACTGTTGATTATTTCTTATCTACTGTGCCTTAGATATGCCAACGACAAAGTCAATTTCCCAGCATGCTGTCCATTTACTTGCCTTTTTTAACATCATTAATCTCACATGGTGTTGATGAACATGATTGTATTCTGGGTCCTGAAATTTTCCACTAGCACTGGTGGATGTGACCGCTAGCTCCTGCGTCCTGTATGATACGGATATGCACACTCTTTTCTCCAATCTTTTTTAATTCCTCCTGTTACTGTTCACAGCAAGGCAACATCTATATCTGGATAGAGATCTACCCATATTTTACTTACTGAAGCATGACATGTTGCAAAGTTGAAAAATGTTGAAATGTTTTCTGATTTTCCCCAGATTCTCTTTCAAAATTAAGATTATTTTCTTAAACTGTGATTAGTTTTTTTCTGTAATCTGTGTTTTGACAATGTTCCCACTGACCTTCCAGATGCAAGTTTGACTTCTTTTGAAAGCAGAGAACATTTAAGCCTGGAACGGTATGTTTCAAGCTTATTTCGTAATTGTTCTTTTATCAGCATGCTTGCTGCAATATAACTATGAGTAAGAGGTTCCAGTGTCAAGTTGATACTTTGATTTCTTGTACCTTCTTGACTAAATATTATCTAAAGTATTCATGATTAATGTCTAGTAGTTTTGTAGAGCCTTTCATCTATAAGTGGAAATAGCATTAATAATTTTCAGTGAGTGGGAAGTAACTTATTCAAGGCCATACAAAAAGTCAAAGGGGGAGACACGGCCACATACAAGGAATCAGTCATGGAATCACAGAATCACAGCATGCTCAAGCTCAGGTCACTGCA